>CM065489.1:5442367-5613898 GCA_004115045.4 Sinella curviseta
ACAGCGTATCAGTTTTAGGAGGAGGATAGATAATGTATGGAAAGAATGGAAAATCGGAAGCGAGTTTTCACTCTGTCTGGCCCTATTTATATCCATCTGTGAAGAGAGAGAGAGAGTACAGGAGGTAGAAATTTTACTTGATAGAAGATGGATAGAGATAGATATATGAAGGTACAGGCAAGCAAGCAAAATATATTTTAATAGGTTCTAGCTCCTCTTCCATCCATTTTCATAAATTGGTTATTAGTTCAGCTGGATTATCTCTCTCTGTCCACGTAAAGGCGTAGTTGCACCAGTGTATAATAATAAACTGAGTATGCTGATGATGATATTGTTTTCACTTTAAATGCTTGCCAATGGATAATAATAATATGGATGTGTTGGCAAATATACTTCATTTTTTATGTTGAATTTGCCTACATAACCTGAACCTGATATAATCAATGGCAGAGCTACATACATCTCGTCGGCCAGCTATTAATTTTTCCAACATTTGAAAAAGTAGAGAAAGCACTAACTATATGCGGACAGGTTTCAATAACATTTGTACTGAAACTGAGCTAAACGAGCGATAAGTAATGTAAAAACGCGGATGAAATGATGAAAAAATGACTCGTGCAGAAATTTCGGTTTACTTTTGGGAGAGTAAAGTGGAGAGAGAGAGAGGGAGACATGAGCTGACTGATAATGAACCCGTATGAGTGAGTGGAATGGTGATTGACGTTTATTATTTCGTCATTTTCCCTGCTCCAAATTTCACTATTACAACCATCCATACATCAAAATGCACGTTGTGGGCACAGGAATTATTATAGTAAATGCGGACGAAGGGAATTACCATTTTCGATTTAAATTACAATTAGTATGTGGCTCAAATTCAACAAACTCATGATGATGATTTACAATAATAATAGATGCTAGCTTTCGGAGTTTGGATCGATGAAATTAAATAGTTGCTGTTAATTTAATGTCGTCGTGTGGTAGTGGTTGGCTTCCAAGGTAAGTCAAAGTATTGTCGGTCGATTAACTTGGGTCAATGTGTACAAAAAGCAGCATAAAATATGTTAAATCGCCCAAAGGCTGTCGGCTTATATCCCTTTTGTGTGCATTTCCCTTTCTATTAAAATCGTAAACATTTCTACTACTGGAATCACAATAATTGTTCCAAAGTTTTCTTTGATGTAGACCTATCGTTTTTTTGTATGCACAATTAACAGCAAAGTAAACTTGCGCGAATAAATTAAAATCAGTAATGCAATGCACTCGACCGACACACGCATCAACATGACTTTATCACGCAATTAGTCCTATTACACAGGTAATACCTATTTAAATTGTTCTGGTAATAATGCATCAAGTAAGTAAAAAAGGGGAACCAACAAAATTATTTTACAACTGCAGCAGCAACAGCAAACGAAAAGAAGAAGCAAACGCGAACGGAAAATATCCGCCATCAGCAAACAAACAGTGAGCGTAAAGCATTAAAGTAAATTGACGACATGAGAAACAGAGCATTGACCGAAAACAAAAAAAAAGAATGTATAAAACAAAGCTGACTGACTGTGAGCTGAGGAGAAGAACTCCACAGAAGATTAGGAAAAAAGTCCAACATCAACAAGGCAAAAGCAGAGAGGGAAAGCATGCATGCCAGTTTTTTATGCCTAAGTAAGTACATAATGCTTTCTCGTCGCGTAAATGATAAAGCTTTTTTACTTTCTGCTGCTGCCTCTGCACTCGCTGACAACAACGTGATGAAATTACCTGCTTACATTTAAACAAACCCAAATATATCCAATGTGACATTTGTAGGAGAAAGAAGGATTGCTTTAGGTGTTAAACTCGTGAAAAAAAACTGTGGAGGCAAAGTTTAATGAAAATAGGAATCATAATAATAATAATGTTATGTAGGGAAACGAATGTAAAAGAAGGGATTTTGCATTTTGAGTCGAAACATTTTACACACATTTTATTTCTATCTACCTACGTACTACAAACCTGTACGTATCCTTGCCTGCCTACTAGTCATCACAAAAGAGAGAGAGAGAGAGAGAGAACTGACTGATTATACATTTTTTATTTACTTTTGCACGTCGTCCGATGTCTGTCCTCCTCTGCTTTCTTCCCTCTCCTTGTCTTTTGTCGCATTTCACATTCTTCTTCATTCCTACTAATAAGCGTCATCCGATGATGGTTGAAATTATAATATAATAGGTTAGAAAAAGGAGACGGGGGAAGAAAGCCTTAGAAATTTTTAGAGAGACAATGAAAACTAGACATTTCATTTCTAAACTTCTTTTTTCAGAGAGACGGATAGAGAGTGAGAGAGAGTGAAGAGGAGGCGAAAAGAATACGTGGGTAATATTGTTACAAATTCTTAGCGGACTTTTGTGGCTTCTTGTTTTTCATTTCACCTGGCATCACACACACACATACATATATACAAAGCCACAGCACTACAGTCAACACGTACGACACATCAGAGAGACATGGCTATATTGCTTTTCAATTTAGATTTGGTGATAATGGAATTTCAAAGGCTTTACTAATCGATAAAATGGAAAAAACTAAAATATGCTTTCATTTTCCCTTTTCAAACTTTGCTTACTACGTGGAGAAGGACGACGGCGAAGGAGAGGACAATAATAGTAGTGGCAGCACAAGCTCAAGTAAAGGTAGAAAGCACCAGAGCTTTTCAGCAGCAGTAAAGCTTTTTCTAAGAAAAATGTTCAACATATTTTCATTTTTCAACCGTGGCCAAGAGGAAAAGTGTATAAAATGGTGAAAATACAGCAGCAGCGCTTTATCGTCTCAAATAAGAAAGCTCTCGCGTATGGGACGACGAGACAGTGGATGACTAGTGCATGCACGTTACTTTAAATAAGGAAGGACAAGTCACACGACAGGGAAAGTTCTAAAGAAAATATTACCGTTGTCATCGTCATCATCATCATTACATATTCTCGCTATATGCTCCATGCATTGTACTAACGATTAAAAAAAGTGAAAGAACAAGTTTTCATAGAGGTGATGATGGCGATGATGATATCGGGGAAACACAAGAGAAACAGATTTTTCGTTCTTTTTTTCTATTCCGGAATATGTACATTTTTTGAGGAAACCATTTTTTCTTGGGTGTCCAAAAACAAGTCTAAAAATTTTACCATTAACGAATCAAGTTTTATTTTCCTTCGAGACCTTACCAGATATCGCATGTATGTAATGTTACATTTTTTCTTTATTCTCTCATGATTATCTGGAAATATGAAAAAAGGTAACAAAAGCGTAGCTGGCAGCCGGTTTTTGGGCATACCTAAAATGCTCTCACATAGCTAGTTATTCTGGTGGTTAGGCTAGAGGTACTTTGTAGTATACCGACATCCAGTGGCGGTAGGTACCCTATAACTTCATGTTGTCTGTCCGTCTAACCAAAATAGACTACCCCGAAAGCTCATCTCTCCGCAGATATCCAATGGCTTAGTACTTCCGCTACTTTAGCGCAAGCTGAGTTTTTGGGCTTGCTCTTATTATTAATAATAATAATGTTATAAGGGCTAACGGATGCAGCCGACCGATTCTAATCGAATAAACTGAAAAAGGAGAAAAGGAGGAAGGAGAAGAAGATGAGAAAAGATTTGCAGAAAGTTGTGTAAAATGATGATATATGACATTTTCCTACGGCTCATATAAACGTAATGAAAACGACGCTGTTATTTCTTTACTCGACGAAATTCACTTGCAGTTCATATAGCACTTGGATATAGACGACGACGTGTAGACATTCATTCTTGCTAACGAGACCATCTACATGGACAACCAGCAGAAGGAAAGAAATTGTGGAGTTCAAGTGAGTTGAAATAATGAAAGAGAGAGAATAAGACAGACGCAGTTAGCGAGGAGCATATTATAGCAGCACAGTTATAATTGTTGTCCCTCGTATACTTTGTTAGAACAACCATACTGTGAAAAATTGAGCAAATCAGTGTGTCACCCCGTAAAATATATACTAAGCTACATGTCCACTGTCTACAATATTTTTGCCTTTTTCTCTCTCTTCTTCCTCATAATATCTAACAGCTTATTATAAAAAAATATATAATTATTATTACAAAACCCATCGGCACAGCCACACAGCTCTTCTCTGTGACCACCACGCACGATAGAGAGAGAAAAAAGTCACAACGTCATCGTCATCATTATTATGGTCATATGCAAAGAAATAAATACAATGCTGAAAGCATGTATGGCTGCTGCTATTATTATTATCTTGGAAGATGATCATCAGCACTTCTATCATATCTCAGTAGTATGTAGCAGCAGCAGAAGTATTATTATTATTATTTTCATTATATTTATTAAGCACAGTGTGTATGAAGCGGACTTGTATGTTGAACACTGGAAAATTTATTTCTGCAAGATAAATACATTGGAAGGAGAGAGAGAGAAAAGGAAACGTCTCATGAGGAGCAGCATATAGGTACATGTGTCAGAGAGGTGTACGCTATATGGAGTATAAATTATATTAGTTGCATTCATTCATACGTCATGTGTCCCCTAAGTAAAAAGTAAAAATAAGTACGTAAAAAGGGAAAAAGCCGTAAATGTGTAGTGTGTATATGCATGTTGTGGAGTGTAGTAGTTGTGCAGCCCTTATAAGTATTTCCACCGCTGCTGCTGTTGCTCCTACACAAGCAGCAGCAGCGGCAACACAATATGCATGGCATATAGAAATGGAGAAAGATATTATATTATGAAACTAATGTCCAGCAGGAGAACTTAAGTGGAGAAAAAGGGAGTTGAAATGAGACGACATGTAGAGAACGGGGAGAGTGAGAGGAGGAGACTCTAAGGAGGAGGTCGAGGACGGCGAGAAGGAAATGAGAAAGATGACAAAAATTGAGGAAACCGAACTATTTTTTTCTCTCTCTCTTTTCGTATAATATGTACGGATCTATGAATGACTTATCTCTCTTCTCTCTCGCTCCTTCTATGTCTTTACACACATTCTCCAGTCGTACGTACGTAGTTATATGTGGAAAATGTCGTGGTGTCTGCAGGGTTGAGAGTTGTGTTGTGTGTGTGTAGAAAAAAGCTAAAACTTACACTACTCCTGTTCATCATCATCATCTCTCTCCCTCTCTCTCTTTCACTGTTTTTCGTGTGTGGACTGGACGATGATATAAATGTGTAAAGCATGTCGTTTTATATTTTTTCTATAATGCAATGATGTCGAATGTAACAAACCGTCATCAACACAGGAAAGATCTTTTCTGATGATGATTTTCTCTTTCTCTCTGTCCCTCTTTCGCTCCTTGCAATTTAACTCATAATGTGCTTTATGTAGGCATACACATATTTTTGTGTGGTGCAGCACACCGCACACACTACACACATTCACACAGCTATCGTCTTTGATAGTTTCGAGTGGACCATTGCGTGGCGCGATGAAGACGATGATGGTGATGATGATCATGATGATGTTTCTTATTAATGCTGCTACTCCTGCTGCTGTGTTCAAATGAAAGACTTTATTCTTTACACACTTTCTCTCTCCCTCTCTTAAAACTGTACAGAAAAAAAATAATGGAGAAAAAAGGGATGCTTGTTTTGTTGGCTAAAGCTAAGTATATGTAAGAAAATGAGGGAGAGAGAGAGAGAGAAATGGGGAATATAGACATGTTTCACTGAAGTAAGTGGCTAGTTTTCCAAAAAATAAAAGTGTGATATGTATATAAATGCATGCATTCGTATGAACGTAGGAGGTAGGTGGATAGATATACCTAAAAAGTTGAAGAAGCCAAAGTAATAACATCCATAATATCTAATAATGATGGTAAAAATGTGGCTGCATCTGAAATATAAAAATTACAGTTGGAGAGTCAGTCTGCTTGCTGCTCTGCTGCGCCTTCACATTACAAGCACGATGATAAAAACCATCATCAACATCATATCATCATAGAGCCAATGCCTTTCTTTCACAGTCACCGTCCTCATCATCATCATCACCAACATCATCGTTAACATCATCAGAATGATTTTCTCTTGAAGGAAAAAATAAGAAGAAGAAGAAGAGAAGGAGAAAAAAAACCTCAAACTCGAACTTAAGTTTGATGTATGATTTTTTTATATGAACACGTCTTTATATGATATATTGTGAAACCGCATTCTGCGGAATCGAGGGAATATATCAAAAAATATTATATTATTATTATTACATGTATGCATGTATGTATGGCGTAGTGCCTATTAATAATACCATGGCATTGTATACTTTCCCTTTCTAATACCCGACACTAGTGTCCTTCCTGAGACTTTTACTTTTTTTCTCTCTCTCTCCTTCTCACTCTCCGAGAATATTTGCTATATAAGTAAGTAAATGAAAGTGTGCACAACGTGCTTGCTCCTTCTCTCTCTCTTCTCTGTAACACCAGCGATATTGATGAAAACCTGGCTATCCTCTGCTTTCCCTGTTGTCGATTTCTAAAACATCTTTGAAAAGAAGTCGCCTTGTTTTGTATTTTTTTTTCTCTCTCTCTCTCTTACTTCTCATCCCATTCTTCTTCTTCTCCTTAGAGTTGTTTTCTTTCCCGAAAAAAAGTGTCCTTCATCATGGCTAAAGACAAAGATGTAGTAATACTAATAATAATAATAGTAATGGCGACTTACCACCATTTAAGGTTTTTGTCTCCCCGACTCGAGTATTGTGTGTATATGCCCCTATTATATTATCCAGAATGGATACCTTTATTTCAATTCTAGTCAGCACTCAATATTTTCTCCAAGAAAGGAGAAAAAAGAGAGAAAGAAAAACAGTGGATTTTTTTTGGAAATACATGTTTATTAAGAGAGAGAGAGAGGGAATGATGAGATATGAGGGAAAACAGTGAACTAAGCAAGAAACGTGCAAGCGGTGTAGAACAGAGTGTGAGCGTAGAAGAGCGCTACTTCTTACTACTACAACTACCTATTTTCTCTTTCTCTCTCCCTCTGTCTGCTTAACTTCTTAAGAAAAAGTAGGAATGATCCGAGAAAAGTAAAGGGAGGAGTAAAAGAGTAAAGAAAAGAATCAAAAATAATACGCGAGCTTTTATTCTTTTACTTGTATCCGCAGCAGTAGTTGTAGTAGTATGTCCAATTATACAAGAACGTATCATATTCTTCTTCCCATCGTACAATTTTCAAAGTTGTTTGTAAGAGAGAGAGAGAGCAGACGGAGAAGAAGAAGGAGGAAAGGGAGAGTTAACAAAAAATAATACATAATACGAGAGGGAAAAAAATAGTGGACAGCCATCGGAGATATTGATCGACTCAAGAAATATATTGCCCTTTATTTTTTTCCTTCTTCTTTCATATCTCTGTGTATACATAATATATTTATCAAAAAGAGATGCATATACGTTATTATTATTATTATTATTTTATACCTACATAGCTGATTCTTGTACGACCAGAGAGCTGCTGTTGCAACTGCTATGCTAGTATGTAGTAAAGTAGTTAATATCAGTGTTTACCATTGTGTGTGTGATGCATAATATTTATTATAAGCATTTTTCTCTTGTAATATGAAATCCACTTTACAGTGTATTATGACAACGACGCTGCCCCCGAGAAAAACGTGTATTTATTATTATTATGGTACTCATTCATAGGCCACTATACTATATACAGGATTTGAAATGGAGAATGCTTCCAGTTTGTATGTTTTGGAGGAGCCGGACTAACCGGGTGGCAGGGCATAATCGTCAACAATGATACTATACGTTATTATGCGTATATTTACTTTGTGATGGAGTCAATCCGTCTAATGAAAGGGGACGCATTTTGTGGTTTAATTTAATTTTTATATCAATTAAGTTTTATGGTCGTTCACCAACGTATGTACATAAGTAGCGATATTATGATACTTGGACATGTTTGACTTATAATCATCGATTATTACTGTCGGCATTGTGAAACTCCGACCATTGGTCATATTCCCCATTAAAAACAACGCATCGTTTCGAATATCGTGGCATCGGAACAGAAACCTTTCGGTTATTAAAGATATTTAATTTGATTCTTTAAAACGAGCATTGTCTACCCGTCCAATGCTATTACTATTGTCGCAATTTACGCTCAGCTTAACAGGAGCAAAAAATTAATAGCCAGTTACGATAAATAATACCGAGTTCCTGCTCTTACGATGAGAGTCGCTGATGATGAGTCTAAGCAGAGCTTGTTTTAGTTATACTTTCTTCGTCATCATTTTTATATACGCTCAGCCTTTGTCTTCCTTTCCTCTCTACTAATAACAATAAGCACGGTAGTTGTAAACTCGCCATCATCGTTCTCAAATTGAAGGGAGCGATGGTAATAAGAGTTCTTGGTAAAAACAAAAATGTGCCTAGGTACAGCTACATCCATATGTATGTAATATACACCTATCTTACTACTACTTCTAATAATAATAACTACAGTTTTTACTCCTACACTCCACCGCCAATAATACTGCTCCACACTACACATACACACACACTTTTTCCTTCTTCCCTAAGATTTTTCTACTTCTCATTTTTTTCTCAACTTAATGAAAATTACTCCTGTCCAATGCATTCGCAGGAAGTGAGAGCAGAAGAAGACGAAGAATTACATGGAAAATGAGCAGGGAGAAAAAGACGACCAAGAGAGAAAGGAAGCGGATAGAAAAATGGACTGTTGGGATGAAGCACACATACACACACAATATAAGCCATCATATACACACACAAGAAGACCAGAAAGAAATTAATAATAATGATATTAGTTCATATGTATATCTATATATTATACATACATACACGTATCCAATCATATTCATCAAAATCCCTTTATAATGATTTGAGTGGTAGTTAGTAGGTAGGTATAGACATACCGAAAAAAATATACATGCACACACACGAATGAAAAAAATAATAACAAATAATGTGGTGGTAATAATAATCGATGTTCTTCTTTTAATGCGAGCTATATAGTAGTATTGATACAGTTTCCATCATATCACATTGAATTCTTGGGATTATTATGGCTATTTATAAGTCAAGTTAACTTTCATATTATATACATAGCGCTCACAAATAATATTTTTTTCCAAATCCTTAGTCCACTTAAATTATACGACGGACTTATTAATGACGTTGATGATGAGAATGAGAAGGTCTTTTGTTGCTATGCTTGTGTGCTTTTTTACTTCATTACTCCGCAACGATCTGCTCCTGCTATGATGATGATGATGATGATGAATGCAGGAGAGCAGACTATTGTAAACAGTACAAGAAGGTTCATTATAATCAGTGCCCGTTGTTGTCAGCAACTATGTATAATAATATGGACTTCTGAATTATTTCGTGAAGCAGACATTTTATTTTAGTTGGTCGGCCATGTAATTAAATAATGGAACTAAACAGTCCAGCCGGAAACAAGCTTCGTATGTATATTTTAATGAGTGAAATATGAGATTCGTTGCAAGGCACGCTATACATAGGTACACTTATATATGTACCTGTGTGTAAACTGTTTAAAATTAGACAAGCTTATCTTTCGATAAGATTAAATCAATAATATCTACTATATAGGTACTCTGTTACGTTTCTTAAGTTTTTTCCTCTCTCAATCATTTCATAATTTAAATTTGATTTTTTTTTCTTCTTCTATTTCGTGCTAAAAGTTATTATGCCTGGATTACCTCTCTCCAGACCAAGTTTGGTTTTTTCTCTGTTTTCTGCGTATTGTCAATTCTGAGAAGCTGCGTGGGCAGTTTGTGTAGAGTTGTAACGCCCATTAATACTGACATATATTTGAGACTGACCCAACTATTTACTACTGTCGGTGTTATTGCTGATGATGTTGTTTCGGATTTTGTTTTTTGTTTTTACTAAACGTCATAATATAGCAAGCAGCCTTCCTCATTTTCGTTAACTCACAAAGAGAAAGACACTCGTGTATACACACAGAAACACACACACACACATGAACAGATAAGGTTATTATTGAGTAAACATAAAACTAATGGAACACCAACAACAAACGTTCACCATATCATTCATCAGAAAGATTAAGAAAAGAAAAAAAATCATCAGGGAAAACAGAAAATCTCTCAGAGCTTCTGATCAAATTATGCTGCCAAAAAATTTCTCTCTCTCTCTCTCTCTCTCTCTTCCTACTTTTTTCCCTTCTACTTCTTTTTCGTCCTCGAAAAAGGAAAAATGTTGAATAATATTGAAGATTGGCTTTTCGCTGGAAGTTGTGAGAAGGGTACATACTTTTCCATCTTCTCATCCATCTCCTTTCGATGATGATAAGGATTAGCAGAAGAGAGAGAGAGAGAGAGAAAAAAAAATCGAAAAGAAAGAAAAGCAGAAGAAGCAACAACAACAACAACCACCACCACATACAATGCAAAGGCATCACAGAAACATCCATATATGAGGATTGAGGATGGCATCAGAGAGAGAGAGAGAGAAGAAAAAAAACGTATACATAAATTGGTAAACTAGTTTAGTTGGAAAAGGGGTTTTTCCTATTTTTCCATGGGAAATTATATGAAAAAGTAAGGAGAAGACAGACACACACATACACCGACCAGCATACGGTTAAATAAGTGAATCAGAGAAGTAAATATTACCCACGGAAACAAAATTAGTCGTTTTATTTTTCTCTTAAATCTATTTGTGCACAAGTAGATCTCCTTTCTTTCCTTCTCTTACTTTGTCTCTCTGTGCATGTGTGTGAATGTGTATGTCTCTTTTCTCTCTCATGAGCACATCTTCTTCTTGGAGTAAATATGCCGTGTGTTGTGTATTGAAACATCATGACATCAGCGAAACAAGTGATCTAGAAAAGGAAAGTCATCAGCTCTTTTGTATATAGAGAGAGTGAGATGAGCATGCTGTTACTGCGTATATTACCAAGAGAAAGTGAAGATTGCTCAAGGGATTTTTGCCTCTCTCCTCCTTCTAAATAGCTAAGAAAACACATACACGTCATGGGATGATGGTAGAGTGCACATAAAAATAACTTGCTAAATATATTTATATGAATATCTAATATGAGCTTGTTATGTATAATGGGATGTATGATGGTGGAAAGTTATAAAAAAACTTTTTTATGTAAGCACCTACCACCAGCACCACCACCACCCATTTATTATATTTATTTTGGAAAAATTGTGTAGCAAGAAGTAAGATGAAGAAGAAGAAGAAGAAGGCTGCCATCGAATTTTTTGTTTTATTTCCGCCATTGATTTTTATCAGTAGAGTGAGAGAGAGAGAGAAGGAGAAAAGGAGCACAAGGAGGTTTGCAATGCAAGATGGAGAGAAATTCCAAGTAATAAATAGAGAAAATGTACTATTTTCTTGGATCGAGTCAATAACTATTTGTAAGGCTTGCTCTTCTGTACATTTAACAGTTTTTACGTTCTTTTTTTCTATGTTTTTTTCCTCCTTTTGTCTTATTTACGACGAGAGGAGGCAGCGGTGGAAAACAAGTGGAGGAAATAATAATAGCTCTAGATGAATCCATAATAAAAAATCGTATTTTTTTTGTTCAAGAAATAAAAAACAAAAAACTTTTTTACAATCAGGTACTTTGAGTTGTGAATAATTTTATTGAAAAGCATAAAATTTGAAACAGGCTGGATGCAGACATAAAATATCATCAAGTCGAGAGAGAGACAGAGAAAAACAAGGTATTTTTAAAAACAAAAATTAGACATCGCAAAAAGAAGTCTCTAATAATCTGCTCACATATGGCTATGGTGATATATGAGCAGAGAAGGCATTTATCAACACGTTTTATTATTAATTTATTAATTTGATTATAATAATTTAAACTTTTCCAACACCTTCTCCTTTCAAGAAAAGAAAGGAGTAGTAAATTCAGACACGAAATGATGACAGAGATGATGATAATAGCATTGTGAGTGGTGAATATGAAGCCGGATACACAAAGGAAAATGTGCCAAAAAGGAGAAAAGGAGAGAGAGAGAGAGAGAGAGAGAGAGAGGAAGTGAGAAAGAGAAAGAAACCATGAAAGAGAGTGAAAGCTGGTCATAATAACATTTACAAGGACGACGACTTGTATAAAAAAACATGAAGCGTTTAGTTTATGAATGCGCGTAGCAAAGATAAACATACACAGACTTTTGCTTTGTTGCACTACGCGACGAGTAGGAGCAGAAGAGCAGAGCCAGAACCAAAAAGCAGCACAAGTTGAAGAGCTCTGGTCTTCTGTTTTTTAAACAGACAGAGAAAGCATGTTTCCATGTATATATAAATATATATGCATGTACAAAAAAGTCTCACAGCGTCATATACAAAATAGTAGCTCAAATTATGCGAAATGTGTGTGCGTGGGTATATATAAACAGGGAATAAAAAAAGGAGAGAAAAAGACAAGAGGAGGATGAAGAAAAAGGCAGTTGGATGGAAGGAGCAGGAGCGGAAGAACAAGTGAGCAGGATGGTATAAAAAGGGCAAGAAGCCACTTTTTCTCACTTCTCTCAACTCCATCTGTTTCACATTGAAATTTATGCTTTTTTTTCTGTTCCTCTTTTTTTTCATTTCGTTTACGCCTCCTCTCCATTCATTCCTTTTCTTTCATTCATCCTCAACATTCTTCTTCTTCGTCTCTGGCTTTTGAAATAAAAAATATATACACAAACACACGCGAAACACTAACTATCATGTTTTCAATGCCGAGCTGCTAAATCCTTACGGACAATAAAGTGTGTGTGTAGCACACACACTAGACATTTAAAAAATGCTACTATAAAATAATAAAATATATATAAAAGGCTTCCTCAACACAATTACTACTTTATCTACCCATCACATGAATTTTCTTCTTGATCATCTCAATGCAAAAGGTGCTAAATGCGGCATTATCGCCTCAACAAATGTTTCCCTGTTTGAAAAGGATGAATGTGATGTGCTGTATATAGCTTCCCAAGTAAGCGATATCATCATCACATCACACTTATATAAGCCATATGAATGTGTGTAGTATGTAAATCTTCATTGAAAAACAAACAGGAATGATCATCTCTTTCGTTGACTGCTTTAACTCTTCTGGGGTTGGAAGACCTCTCCAACTTTCTCTCTTTTTTGTGCTGAATGCCCTGCCACTGCTACACTGTCTACGTTACATCGTCTTTACAGTATATTTATTTCTTGGATCTTTGCTTCTTAACAAGTGTGAAGCACCTTGTTCATATACTTTACTACTTTTAAAGTGCAATCTGTGTGTGTGCGGTACTTTCCGGGCTTGAATTATATTAATATTATTATCTGCTGGTATTATATCATTATACGTGATTTTGAGATATAATGAAGAAGCAGCAACTATAAATTTTATGATGCCCTTTTCCTCCTTCTTCTCTTCCTCTTCTTATTGTTATTATTATTGTTAATATAAAATGGAAGCTATAAAAATTCCAGCTCGTATAATCTTCACTTTTTTCGCTTTTTCCCTCTCTCGAGAAACGCAGCATTAAAATGAACATATGTTGAGTAAATAAACCGAAACAAGCGTTTTGCGGAATATGCGCTAGCTACATAACGGCAACTGTAAAGAAAACTGTTAAGCCCTCCCCTTTCCTCCTGGGGGGATTGACCGATTGGGCTTAAAGCGGAATTTGATTTCCCGTTTAAGTAAGGAACCTATGCAGAATATTGGAAAAGATTGGAAAAGTTATAAAGGATGTATGCTGTGGATGGACAGACAGATCGACTAGACTACGCAAAAGGAACCCAAACATATTCCAGAGCACATATTAGTAAAAACGCCATTTTAAATTCGCACACAAGTCTAGTTTTATGAGTTCCATTACAGAGTAGCGTTATGGGTTAAATGTGGTGGCGATAATACGAGAGCAGAAAAAAATCTCTTCTTTTTTCAATCTCTATACCCATTGCCCACAAAGAGTTAGATGATATGACTGGACTGCTGGCGTGTTATAATAAAAATAAATAAATAAATACGTGGAAGTAATTTCATTTGCAACCATCCTCATGATCATCTCCCAAAAATGTTACATTTTACAACGCGTCTGTGTTTATTGATGATGTGAATAGTCAAAGCTGTTCAACTGCACAAAAAATTGGACAGGTGTGTGTCTGGGTGTGCGTTTGTATCATATCTTTTCTGCCGCTGTATATTTTCAGTTTAATGGAGGGCTTAGCTGGAGATAATCACATCTTTTAGATATTCTTTTCATGTTTTTTTTTTATTTCATCTAGCAAACAGTTAAAGTTGAATTACCAATAATGCGAGCATCATCATAAGCATCAAGTCAACCCTTTTTTTTAAAGAAAAAAGAATCTCATTTCATCCTTTATCAAAATAGAATAAAAAAATCTTTTTTTTTCTATTTTCCAAAATTCAGGAAAAACATGTTAAATTGATGATCATATCAAATGATGAGAGAACACAATAAAAAGTGTATATGGAGACGACGGCGCGGGCTTGATCCTCAAATATTATTTGTCATTGTGTTTTAATGTGAAATGTTGACTGAAATGAGGCACGTTAAGTTACAAAAAGCGCTTAGAAAAAATATATAAACTATTTAATTCTTACCAGTTGAGCAAATGAGGCCGACTTAGCTGATAATCAAGGGGCTCACAAGTTTTTTTATATACCGCTTCTGCGGCTGCTGCTGCTTCGTCGATTTTTTTATATATTTATTTTCCAGAAAAATAAGTATAGATTATTAAGGATTGTAGCGACTTTTTTCCACTTTTTTTTATGATGATCAAAAAAAGGAATCCTTTGACGTTGTGTTGCAGGTCGCGTATGTCATTGTAGCCGTGTCGTGGTAGTAGAAAAAAAAACCCGCTTTTTTGGAAACTTTTTTTCCCTTTTTTTATTATTATTTTCCATTTTTCAATATGACAAAAGAATAAGTACACAGACTAACAAGAAGTTTCAAAAGCCAAGCCATGACGATGATGGCCGAAAAGCTTGTGTAACAAAAAAAATCAAAATAACAATAATAATAAGTTGAAAATAACATTACTGTTAAAGCGTTCATCTTTTTCTCGACCAACTGGTTGTCGTGTGTCTGAAGCAAGTTCTCCTTACCAACAAAGTAATAATAATAATAATAATGTGAGCTGTATGCATCTTTTTTCCCAAATAAAGTAGAAAAGAGGAAAAATGTTAAACTGTAAAAAAAGGATAAATATAAAGGAACTAATCTGTTGGAAAAGGGTATTTTTATTATCCCTTTTTTCCATATATTTGGAATATTATTATGTACACATAGAAAATGTAGCCGCTTAAAAAAAGGAACAATATAGAAAATTTTTCAGTATTTATTATTATTTTTTGTAGGAAAAAAAGTGAATTTCTTCTTGTGCGAATCTATAACGTACAAGTTTACAACAAGCGGAGAACAACAAGAAGTGGTTATATGTTTTTTTCTATGGAAAAATCCGAGTAATCAAAATGAAACGAAGACCCTTTGAAAATGGGCACGTGTTTCCTGGCAGATGTTTTTCACATAAATGTGGAAAAAAAGAAATCCGTCCGTGTGGAGGGTCCTCTTCTTGGTCTGAAAAAAAGCCAAAGGCAAAAGCAAGTAGGTATTTAGTCGGAACAAAAAAAAGCTGAAAAATTTCCTCTCATTTTCTGTGTGTGCATTGAACTATTGTAAAAACAAGTGTTCATCAATCGCTCAATTCTAAAATCTATAATATTGGATTCACTTTAGTTAGTATCCCATCGGTTTTTTTCTCTTTCTTCCTTCCTTCCTTTCTCTCTCTGGTAAAAAGGGTCCGAGTATTTATGATGACGATGATGATTATGTACACGAGGTTAGTGTTGTCGTAAAAGCTACCTTGCGTTATGTCCCGTGTTACTCATATTCTGCCCAAAAAACCCTGGAAAATGGAGAAAAAATTCATTCACGGCCGCCGCCGTCGCCTCAAAAACACCTTCAGCAAAAAGTATGAATATGAGAAGGATGAGGAGAAGAGTTAAAAGCTAGAAAGATGAGAGCTGTTTCCTCTTCGTCAAACTTTCGCTTTTATTTTTATTATTATTTTGTACAGTTGAAATCGAATCATTGTAGCAATAATCATAATAACAAAAAAAGTAGTACATATGTATGCATGAAAAATGGGGAATTTGAATACGAATTTTCAGGCAGCATGTTGTCGACTGCTGGCTGCTGTTGGACTTCAAAATGCATTGCGAGCAGAGAGCAGGGGACTAATCCAACAAGAGCAGAAGAAAAAGGAAAACAAAAGGATATACACAGATAGGGAACCAAGAAGGGTCTTGTGTGTCGTCCCTTTTTTCACTGAATTTCCTAAAATCTGAAAAAAAATATCCTTAGCTTGCGCCTCGAGCAACTTTACATGCATTTAGAGGATGAATGCACACACGACAAGAGCGAGAGTGAGAAAGGGAAAATGGGGGAAAATGTTACATTTTAGCAATTGTTTGAGGTTAAGAAGTACAAGTTGGTTATATGCGTTTTATGCACTTGTGCATATATTAAATGTACACAAGAGCAGAAGGATCTAAAAACCTAAATTAAGTAAGCATAGCCAGGGTTTCCCTATTATGGCTTCCCATTCTCATTGCTACTACTGCTGCTGCTCCTGATTATTTGAGCACACAACTCCAACTCCAATTATATATTTCCATTCATTTGAAACGTTTTCAATATTTTTACTCGAGTTAACCAGCACGTATTTCCAATTTGGAAACTTCAAAAGTCCTACATGAGTTGTCCTCTCGGTCTTTCTTCCGGCAAGTGAGAGAGCGTTTGTGTGTGTAGTTTTTGTATGGGTCTTTTAAGCAAAGTACAATGATATATATAAAATATTAGATTGGATTCATTGACGACGATGATGATGATGATGACTAAACTTATGTATATTTATCATAAAAGAACTCTTGTCGGTCACACAAAACAATGCAAAAAGTAATATATTATATTCCGCGTCTGATGATTATTCACACTAGTAGTGTCTGAATTTTGTGGTGCTTATATGATGTGTGCATACATTATTACTCGTTGCCAGAACCCATATCAACGACGAAAAAGGCGATACTATTAACTATTCACCAGCACAGAATGTTACACACTGCAATATGGACAGGATGAGAGAAGTATCTTGAAAAAAATATATACAGATATATAACAATAGCGATAGGGATGAAAAGTATAATCATGTGTGCTTTTTTGAGTAGCCATTCAAATTTAATTCCAAAATATATTTTTTTGCTCAAGCTACCCAATATAATGCGTGCAGAGTGCAGTCAATATGATAATCGGAAATATATGAAGGATGATGATGGGCATACTTAAAATTCAGCGGTGATGTGCGTAGATGTATGGACGTGGATACTTCTTTTTTTTTGTAAAAACAGGATTTATTCATATTGTTATTGTTGTTTCCTCAATAGTTCGCATAATTTTTGAGAGAAAATCACCCCAAAAATTGGATGACAGATGTCCGTTGGTAATTTTTGTTGAAAAATGCATACACCCAATCATAAAATATATGATCTGCATGAATTGAAATATTTTTTTTCCTCTTCTTGAAACCCTTGAACATAAATTAGCATTCAAAAATGAAATATTCTGGAAAATGGGTATAAAGCCGGGATGTAGCATGAATGTAGCGAGTGGTACACCTTGTGCGAGAATAAAAACATTCATTTATCATATAAAAAATTTTTAGGAAACCTTTACCAAAAAAAGTTCATTTTTTGAACTGAAAAGGAAATTTTCAAACATGTGTAGAGAAATGTGTGAACGCACGCATACATGAAAAAATAGAATCCCGTTAGGGTTTGCCAAGTTTATTGAGAGAGAGTGCCGGAAAGTACTGCTACTGCATAAAAACCATAATAATATTTAATTAGGGAAAAGTGCTGCGTCTTTTTAAATAAAAATTCCGTAATGAGTTGCTGTATAATTACAGGCAAGACTGAGTGAGTGTGTGTGTGTATGTATGGCTGATAAAAAAGAGCCACACCCATTCTCCTAACAATTCTTTGAAAAAAGCGATAATTAATAATATACATAAAAAGCTTTACAATCTCAAGTAGACTGTTTGAGGACAAGTCCTGCTCAAATCCAACAACCAACAACACCAAAAATAACATTCACTTTTTTTCATATTGCCCCCCGAGCTCCACTTTTTTTCAATAGAACATGTCATGATAAAAACTTCCGCCTGCTAAATTAAAGAATAGTCGATACATTATAATTACCAGTTTTTCTTCTTCTCTTTATTTTTGCCCACACATTCTTCATCATTTTCTGTTAATGAGCCCGCACATTTACCCATCATCATCAACGTCATTGGATGGACTCGTTAGGAGAAAGGAAAGCATGCTCATTTCTCATATATGCTATCATCATCACCATCATCATCGCGATGATATTAACTGTAAAAGACAATTAATGAAGCTTCAAAGTTACGTAATCTGGCTGGATTGGACAGTTTTAGTTCGACGTGCTGCTTTTTTTGTTGCGTACACACACACATACTTCTCGTATAGTTTTTTTTTCTTCCAAAAAGTAATTGCTGTCCTTTTCCTCCAGAACTGCTGCTACTTATTATATATTTTTTTACTCTCTTAACAAGCATATGATTATGATTACACATTAGGAATTGTTTAGAAACTTGACATATAATGCATGTACTTTTGATTAGTGAAATGAGTGATATAATGACGAGTGGGGTTATGTACAGAAATAGAAAATGTTAAAAAAATATGACTTGATGAGACCAGTTTGTTACTCATTTTCCATAAGACATTGAAGCTAATTTAATTGCAATTTAATTGTTACAAAAACCATCAAGTTCTGTTAATAAAGTGAGCAAAGTCGTTCAGATATTTAATTCGTTTCGCTATATATTTAACTACATCCGTTTCAAGAAGAAAACGGCTTGTATCCAATTCCACACAGTTTAAAAAGCAACTTCAATGGCCTCTCACAATTGGACTTGGAAATGTCCTTTCCCCCAAAAAACGGGAGAGTAATAAGTAGGACGGACAGACATTTTTCCGTCGCGTTAATCCATTTTCTCTGTAAATCTCATTCGTTCCCACACACACGACTGTATTTAATTTAATGACATTTGTGTATTACGGGAAAGCCTTACAAAATCAAAATATGTCTCTGGCTACCTACGTTACGTTGTACGTGCTTACCTTGATTTGTTGTCGCTCTACAAAAAGCTCTCTCGTAACGTAACAATTTGAATTTTCACAAAGAGACAAGCATCTATCAATACCACTAGTCAGTTCAGTTATTACTGCTGGATAGGTACTCATATATAAGTAATATTAAAGTGGGCAATTTCAGCTAAAGCTGCCGAGAGAAAATTGAGAAATTAATCAGTCAAGTAGTTGTTTTCGTTGCAATTGACGTGAGTAGTTTTTGGAAAATAGGAGAATAATGATGGGAATAGAATAAGCTGTTGTTATGCATGCATGTATGTATGGATTTTATTTGTGTGCCGACTCTGAATTTAATATTGAGGGCTTTATGAGAGCTACTATGGCACACGTATGGATTGTTGGAAGCAACAGCCAAGTATATATTTTTTATTATTGTTAATCTAATTTAGTAGTGTGTGGAGCAGGAGAGCAAAAGACTTTAGTCGAATGAAGCGTTGTCTTGACTGACCAAAAATATAAAATGAATTGCGAGCTTTTGAGTACCAGAGAAAATTTTCAGAGAAGTAATAATACTCAATGAAAATGACCCAGCGTTGACGTTTTTAATGATTCCAGAAAGATAAAGAGTTGGAGTAACATGGGCTATTAAATTACACTTTGTTTTCTTCTTTAATACTCAGAATCAATTTGTATATTTCACCATTTATTGCATTACTACATTACAACACACATACAGAAAAAAAAACTTACTGACCCTACTTGTTCTTCTACTTCCCTTTTCTCTTCCTCTCTTTTCGTTCGGGACATCCAGCCAGTCAGCGAAAAGTAAAAAAGAGAAGAAGAAAGTACAGAAATGGCGTAATATTCTATTATGGAAATGACTTGTAATAACAGTGACATGATAATAACGCTCAACTGACCAGAGGAGACAGTAAATAAAATTTGATTGTAGTATAACGTACATTGCATTGCTAGAGCTGTTATGTTGTCGTCGTCATCATCGTCATCGTTGTTGTTGCTGCTCCTGTATGTAACTTGTAATGTAAACGACAAAAAAAAGAAGTGGTGGCGGAGGCAGCAGCAACGGTGGCGGTGGTGGTCGCTTGCTCTTTCTTCCTTCCTTTCTCTCTCTCTCTCTCTCTTTCTTTAGATTTTTCATTTTCTGATGGAAAGGCACACGTGTACTTAAACCATTTATTTGAATGAATGAAAAAAACCCTTTTGACAGTGTAAATACTACTACGACTACTATGGCACCATCATCACCAAAAAGTACAACTCTCTGCTCTTTTGTATGTGTAACTCCGTGCACGTAGCGCGCAGAGGAGACTACGTGTTCCTCAATTTAAATAAACAGATTGGATGAAAAATAGTGAGTTTCCTGGTCTGCTCCTTGTCCAAACAAATAATATATGCAGTTGATATTACCTGTGTGTTTCTTTCTCTCTCTCTCTCTTGTTGTGTACACTCAACGGACTGACCACTTTTGTTGTTGAAAAATATGGAAATAAAGTGCGAGCCGAATGGAAAAAAAGAGAGGAAACTTGTGAAAATAAAGGGATTATCTGAAAGTCCAACTCTCGCTGATACGAATTTTGATATAAATACATTTATTTATTTTTTCAGTTTTATTCTCCGTTTTTGGTTCGGTTAAAAGTACACACACACACACAGAAAGAAAGAGAGAAAAAGAGAGAGAGTAGATATGCATTTATTATTTTGCCAGTTTTCATTCTTGTTATTAT
The DNA here is from genome assembly GCA_004115045.4 of Sinella curviseta. Classification (NCBI taxonomy): domain Eukaryota; kingdom Metazoa; phylum Arthropoda; class Collembola; order Entomobryomorpha; family Entomobryidae; genus Sinella; species Sinella curviseta. The sequence continues at coordinate 5,463,274 of CM065489.1, forward strand.
TGTTGTTATTATGAATTTAGGCATAGGAAATCAGTTTCTTTTCAACAGTAGACCATGCATGATTCCATATAATAATATGTGGTTGGCTGGTGTATAGGAAATATTGGTCTAGATCCATCCACACTGATTTTTATTTTTACTATATAATATATCATTTGATCATTTATGGATAATATGACTGTATGTATGTATAATGTATGCATGCATGCATACATCCACATCTATTTCTCCAGAAATTTGGAGATTTTTACTGACTAGAGGTTTTTTCTGGTGTGTAGTTGAAAAAGGGAAGGAATGGCTCATGTATTTTTTTCCTTCTCTCTCTCTTAACTCAAACTCAACTCTCTGATGATGTATACAGAAATAAGTACATTTATTACTTTGACGTATCTTTATATTATGCTCTCATTCAGAGACCCAAACACACATACATCCACACAAGCCAAAGCAAGCACACAAATTTTTATCGCATGCATGAGAAAGGGAAATGAACACAAAGTTTTTGGGGTAATCGCTAAAATTTTTCATACAGCTCATACATATACCAAAGACTCACCGTTTTCTCTCTCTCTCTCTTTCGCTGCTGCTGCTATGAATATTATTCAAAAATAACCAAACCTCGGCGGCATTACGCTACTTTCATTTACTTTATATTTTTTCATAGAAAAAAAAGTAACCGGATTTCCAAAAAATCTCATCTGCAAATCACTATTACACATTTCGATCATCCTGTAAGCCCTCAGGATGAAAAAAAATTGGGACCAAGTAAGGCAGAAAGAGAGAGAGAGAGTAAGAGGGACGCTAAAATAAAGTACACAAATGATGTATATATTCATAATAATATTCTTCGTCTCTACATATTATTATTTGCTGAGCCGTCTATGTGTCTCTTCTCTCGTGCAGTGTCTCGATGCATGGATAAGCTGTAACTCATTTTTTGTCCCTTCGCCTTTGCCAGCTTTCAATGTATCATGCATGATGCACGGAGTCATAATGTACATTATTTACGAAAAAATGTCGAAACGAATTGAGGTTAAAAGATGGAAACAAATAAGCTTTATAGATTGATATATGTGTTTCCCCTTCTCTCCCCACATATCTCTTTATTGAGACGAAAAACGTAAAATAGATCAAATTTGAACGGATTTAATGTGATCAGAAAAAGGGGTTTTTTCTCCAAAAAAAGGGAAAAAACGTAAAAACAAATTTTTAACAACAAAAAATGTAACAATATATTCCATCAGTCTGCAGATTTTTATACCTACAACAATGAAGTTGTAAGGGAGAGAAGGAGAACACGAGCAGAAACACCAGAGAGTAAAAACATAATGACAAAGTTCATTACGGAATGAGCCCAAAAATGCCAAAGCGAAAGGGTGGGTTCTTCCACCATCACCACCGCCGAAAAAAAATAATCAATAAACCTTTTTTCTTCCTTGATTTTTTGATACACATAAAAGCTTACTACATTTAAAGTGTAACAAGAGAGGAGAAGAGTGAAGAGAAGCACGAGCCTCTCTCTCTTTCTGATATATATTTTTTTTCTGTGTGTGGCACAAAACAGCTAGTCCAACATTCACGTATATAATGTCACCTATAAAATATAATATGGACATATTATATGACTCATGACGTGATTGAAACGAATAATATGTGTTTCTTAGAAAAATTCTCAGCGTTTCCTAATGTGTTGTTGTGGTGGTGGTATGTCTTGAATTTACGTGCATATACTCATGTACGTGTTTATATCGCTATTGCTACACACATGCTTGCCCACACACGGTAGTAGACAATAATAAATAATATTATGAAATATTTTATGCAAGTGGCTAAGAAGCTTTTTTTTGCCTGCGATTTTGGTAACAGGAACAATAGACTTGTGTGACCTGAGTGCACAAAAAATACCGCAATTTTATACAAGAACAACTTACCTTCTTGTCTCGCTTTGCCAAAATTGTTTTCTGCTACTCATTCCGCTACCGTCGCTGATTTAAAAATTGTCTGGTTGAAATTTGAAAAAAAAAATGTAATTTGGAAGTTTGCACGGTTGAAAAAGTTGTGTGTGTGTGTGTCACCGTAATAATATATAATTGAATGGGAAAGGGGGAAAACTGGTTAGATGGAACCATTTTAGAGGATATTATGACATTTTTCCTGGAGACACATGATAGATTATGGAAATGAAATGAGTACAAAATACAATTTATTGTGCATGCTTACCACATATTCTTCTTCCAGATCTTCCCCAACGTCTTATCATGCATATAATAAAATGTATGTATACCAACCACATGCACGTTATGTCTGGAAAGAAAGTATAGTATATTATACGGAGTAATGTATCATTATTAAATATTCCAGCAGTGGAAGCAGCAGGACAGGAAGAAGAGGAGAAGTTTGATGACGGCAACAACGATTTGATCATTTCATGTGATTCAACTCGACAAAAAATTCCAAACTCTCTCTCTCCTTGCTTGTGTGACAACCCAACCGACAAAACTTACCACTGCAATAATGTTGCTTATATACGACTCTCTCTCTCGAAGTAGTAGTAGTTGTGGTGGTGGTGGTGATTGTGGTGTCATGAATTCTGTGCATGTATCCAATATAATATTTCTCTTGCTTGTCGTACTTTTTTTTCTTTTAGGGTCATTTTTTAGCTCCAACCAGGTGGTCATCGTGATGAAGAAGGAAATTGAATGTCGCCAAAAAAAATTCTCATATCACACACATACCTACCTACCTTCCTACTGCATGTATACACGTATGAATTTCTGGCAATATACACACACACGATGATATGATAATAACAAGTAAAAATTATATACATGCACATAGATATGCTTATATAACTGTTATACGACAGGGAAGAACATTAATACATGTGACAAGTGACTGATTGTACGGTATACATATTTTTTGTTTTCTTTACTTTTCCAAAAAAAACGAGAGAGAAGAAGAAAGTTTCTCTGGTTTCCTTTTTTCAAAACACGCAAAGCATCACTTGTTCTTGTGGGCATAATAATAATCCACTATTTAAGAAAACGGAAAGTTCACATTTAAACACGTTTTGTGCAATATCGCGCGCACAAAAACTCGTCACACACACACACATACAAACATATATATATAAAGCATGTAAATAAAAATCCAGAGTACACAGTCGTCGTTGTCGTCGTCGTAGTAATAATCACATGCATTCTCTTTCCAGTAGTTCCAAGTTTTCAAGCTACTTGTACGACTACTACTCTGCTGTCTATTGATACACTTTGTTTGTCAGTGAATCAGCAGCACTGCTTTTTATCTATTGCGATATAAGGAGACGATATATAGAGGCTATTTATACATACGTCTACACGATCCATTTCAAATATATGTGTGGACTACATGATGAATCAGTAGCAAAGTTGCATGTAAGTTATATGTCTATATGCTTGAAGGAGAAAAAGAAAGTAGAAGGAAAGGAAAGAAAGAAGTAGAAGAAAAAAATACTTTTTTTTTTCAATTGCCACATAGTACATCAACGGCACTGACGCTGACAAATCCCATGCCATTTTTCTGTCTGTCGTATTGAGACGAGCTTTCGAGCTCTTCTTCTTCGTCTACTTGTTCTTCCACCAGCATAGCACGAGGACGGCGGCGACGATGACGACCCTTTTTTCCACTCTATAAGAAAAACTGCCTTTCCCTTTCCTTGACTTGTCATTATTATGGAGGCATGCATGTATGTATGTATTTGTGTATGTACCCATCCATCCACTCCTTTTTTTCAAGGCAGTAGTGTAAGTAGCAGTAGTAGTGGAAGCACACTGGCTATACGAGTAATGGACTATCTGGTGGTCTCTAAACAGTCATCTTGTAGATTGTGAAAAGTATAAAAGTTTTCATGAATGTTTTACGAATGACTCAGATTGCCTTTTGCGATTCACATCTTTTTTCCCTGCTTACTTACCCGGGAGTAGTGGTGGACAGCATAAATTACATGGTGGATTAAGCTTTTCTAATTCAGCCGATGCTTCGTCATTGTCCAGTTTACAAGAGAGAGAGAGAGAAAGGGCTTCTATTTAGTTTTTTTCTGCAAAAACAGCAAAAGTAGTAGAAGTAGTGGTGGCGGTGCTCGTTGTGTTCCATGATGACGATGATGGTCATTCTCAGGCTGTGATATAAATACATAATGTATGCTTTTCTGCTGCTGCTGCTTTTGCCGTTTGCGCTGAATACGAGAATAGGTGAGGTTCACTGGTTCAGGTTAACTTTTTGTATGGGCGAAAAAGGCAAGAAAATAAAGTTAGGTTTAGTAGAAGTAGTAGTTGTTTTTTCAATTGTCTGTGTGTTTTCCACAAAAAGTTATGTGTAGTATGCAGTACGTGTGTATATGTCACGTTTTATTTCAATGGGATTCTGACAAGTCGAAAAACTGGCAAAAGAGGCTGATATGCATTATGTATGAATGCTTTGCATAATGAATTGTGTGGTGAAAAAAGGACAGAGGGAGAGAGAGAGAATCAGAGTGCAAGTTAGTGAGGTAGTTTTGCGGTGACAAACAAGCCGAGTGAGTCGTGATATCATTATGAAAACAGTATAATAATAATATGATATGATAATGATATTGATGATAAAATTACGACTACATGGATATATGAATATATGTATTATTTTTTTGGTATATGAGTTTAACGTGAAATATGTATATAGATAGATAGAGATTAGGCAGAAATCATCGTCATCGACATTGAACAACTGGACATTTTTATTGAAAATTTTTTGGTATTATTTGTAGGCGACTCTCGCTATAGATAGATAGATAGTAGTAGAGTAGTATCATTATTATTATTTTATGTATTTCTCACAAAAATGCTGCGGCGGCAGTTTTTTTTATTTATTTAATTTTTATTATTTTTTTTAAATACAGTACTACAAAGTGATTCAAGAATATATTTAAGTACTAAATTTTGATAGTGGTAGCATCAATCATCCCTGAAGAAATCAGATAGAGATCCGAAGGGAAGGCCACTTGAAACAGCTCTTGGCCACAACAACTTAATACCCTTCGGAAATCTCTACCCGTTTCATAATTTTTTTTTCTTTATAAATATTTATTTTTATATAACAGACTTCGTTTCATCATCGAAAAGAAAAAAAATTTCTTGCGCCATCATATCGCATCACTTTTTCTCCTTCTTCTCTAGTTTGTATAACATTTATATATTTATAGTAACTACAATAGACAATAATAATAATAATCATAATCATTAAAACAATTAATTAATCAATTAAGAATTAATGCTGTAACATTACAAATATAATAATAATAATAATAATAATAACAATTGTAATCATAATCGTACATATCTTTTTAAACACCTACACAACAATGAAGGAACTATTTATATGTGGTGCCTATGTATATATATTTACCTTATATCATCATCATTTCCTCTCCTCTTCTCAACTTATTTCTCCTTGTATCATCGTTATAATCAGTAGTCGTAATTGGTGAATGTAGTCGTCATCCTTCCTAGTATATCGAATACTCATTTCTCATATATATATATATATATTATAATAGAGATATTTATTTTAGTAGCTAGTCAATTCATAATAATAATAATAAATACAAGTTTCGCTGTTACTAGAATATACATATCATCATCTTCTTCATAGTTTTTTATAGTATATATGCATGTTGTAGTATTCTTCTTACTACTAATCACTATAAATAATACCGTTTATTTTTTTACATTACTAAAAATTCCTTCCGGTAGAGAGTTTACAGTTTGTAGTACTAGACGGCTACACATTTATGTATATATGGACACACGAAGAAGAAAGGGAAACATAATCATGTCTAGGATGACGCATCACACGTTTAAATACAACACTTTACAATCAATTTTCTTTTTACTTCTCAGTCATTCACAAAATGCACAGAAGAGCAATTAGGCGGAGGAGAAGGAGGAGGCGTCACACAGCAGTTTTCCTTTTAAAGTCGTTAAGTTTAAAAGTATAAAGTAATAATAGTTAATAATAATAAATAATCATACGAATAATAATAATATGTCGTTATTAATAATAATGATAATAATTGTAATACTCATCGTTACCATTTCTTATCATGATTTTGTTTTTTTTCTAAAATATATGTATACCACCTACCACTACCAATAATTACGCCAGAAATATATAATCATTCACAGCAGCAATTATAATGTAAAGGAAAAACTATGTGTTTTTTTAATTAACTAAAGTACTCTATAAACCTCTGTACATACTCGTGTCCTCAAATATATGTCGTCATGATCGTGCGAAGTAGTAGGCAAGATTATATTTGTGGTTATCTTTTTCCCCCTATTAAAATAACGAACGAGAACTCATCGTGGAAATTTATGGTCCTTCATAAAAACAAGCTAGCATATTATATATTTTTTTTTCTTTAAACTATAATTATTTCAAATATGTCAACAGAATTCTAAGTACATCATGAATGCATGGATGTGTGTGTATGCGCGATGCGATGTATTGACGATACGAACAACGGCGGCGACAAGGACTCTGACGTTAGGAAAGGAGAGAAGAGCTAAATTGTCAACATTGTTATGTCATCAAATGCCTTGTCATAATAATAATGTTTGTACATGAATCCATATTTCATGTAGATTATACAAGGGGAGTCGCTTAAAAATTAAAAACTTTTGCCGTCGTCGTCACCTTCACAAAAAACAATACATAATCATAGTAATAGGCAGACCATATACGAACTGTCATAATATTATGCATGTAGTAAAATATATGCTGACATACTAATAACGACAAACTCTACATTTTTCAGTTAATTTCCCTTCGTAATAAACACAAGGGGAAACCCGACTATTCTAGACTGCTGGAAAACAACAAAAAATATAGATAAAAGTATGTATCGTCGTCGTTGGAAATTATTATTACGACTATACGACAGAATGGTTAAACCATCATCATCATAAATACATATCATGTGTAGTAAAATACACACTAATAATACGTTGGCTAATAAGGTGAGTGGTGGTATTGAAATGAAATTGGATTGTAAATGGAAAGAACGGAGAAAGAGGAGTAAAAGTAGAGTGGTTGAGGTGGTGGTGGTGGTGGTAACAGAAGTAATATATAATGTAGTCATCAAGTTATTTAATTTCATGTTTTGTTGACATCAACTCAAACAAAAATGGAAATTATTGTAAAAGTAAACTGGTGAAAACATCAGAGTCTCTTTAGTTTTCTGACATGAGTAGAGAGAGAGAGAGAGAGGGAGTTTAGTACTCTACGACGAATGAATGTATGCATAAATAATACTGTGAGTGTAACATAATATTATGATGCTCCAAAATGAGAGATTTATGCATAATATACATACATATAAGCTATTATATAGTGAGTAGTAGTACTAGTAGTTGTAATCATCATCACCATCGACACAGCACAGTCGTGTGTGCTCCCTTCCCTCTCTTGTTGAAAAACACTCCAGTCCAAAATCTCCAGTCATTAATTCAATTTTAATACAAACATAAAATATAAAGGGGTAACAATAATAAAACCAGGCCGAGTGGAGACGAGGAATTCATAAATGCCTGATGATGAAAATTGTATGTTCTTTCCAACTACTCAACTGACCATTAGTAATTATATCTCTTTTTATCAGCTTTTCTCAAATGAATTATATCTCCGTGTGTGTGTGTTTTTATCGAAAAAAAAAATTTCATTTATCTTGTCAACAGCTTATAATAGTCAATGTTAGAAATAATAATAAGAATAAGGAGAAAGGAAAGGCATGCGGATGGAGAAAGTGCTCACGTCCCCAAAAATTAAAGAGAGAGAGAGGTAGGTAACAGTAATTGTTATAAGCATTATAATGTCCTTTCTAGAACTGAACGATTTTTATTGTTAGTCAAGCTAGTCTTGTGACGGTAGTAGTTAGAAAAAAAACGTAAAATAAAAATTAAGGGGAACAGGCTTTAATTATACAATAGGCTAAAAGAGAAGGAGAGAGAGAGAAAGAGGAAGAAAAACTCAAACTAAATTTCTGTTTGCTTAATGAGTAGATGAGCTATTTCAATCAAATAATTGGTTTATATGTCAATAAAGAATAAATACTGTTTGTGTAGTAGAAATTTCCACACACACACACACTCATTTCACTCACTTGAGTCTCGGAAAACACTTGAGAAAATACCAGGTTCAATTTAAATTTTCTCTCTTGTACAAATACTTTCTCTCATCGTATCATCATCGTATCATGCATGCCTTGTTATGTCGTCGTTCCTTTCTCCACCACTACCCCAACCACCATCACCAATCCACCTACCTCTCTGCTTAAACTCCTTACTTTTTTTCTCCTTCCTCCTTCGCTGCCCTTCCCTCTATCATCATTATTATTATACCCATTTTTAATTGAGGGCTTTATATTGCTGCTAAATTGGTTTATTAGAAATGAGAAAAACGGAAATGAATACGAGCCAAATGTATATATATGACTGCATGCAAGTATGTATGTGGACGATGTGAATTCCAGATAATAATTAGATGATCGAATTATATTATACAATTTCTTCTCCTTTTTTTTACTATTTTCATAACGTCATCGTCGTCATCGTAGTCACCGCCATCATCATCGTACTTTCCTCCTTCGCGCACACACAACGCAACGCTAGAACACAGAGAGAATCGAAAAAAGAAATAAAGGAACGAGTGAGTAGGAAGGAGCTTTATTTTTTTTGCCGAGTAAAAATTATGGTGAAAGTTCATCGACTGTCGAAAATTAGATTTTTCTCTATTTCATATCATCATCAAACTTATTTTTTTTCTTTCTCTCTCTCTACCATTCCAATTCCCATCCACTTTTCCCTGTCGCTCAAACTATTTTTTCCTCCTTCTTCTTCTTCGTCTTCTTACCTATAAATACATGTATATATATATATTTTTTAATAATATATACATATTATATTACAGAATATGTATATATCTATATAATATTGTCTATATAATGTTCACACACACGACGGATACTCTATTGTACAAATAATAATAATGTTGGGATGCCTCGCTCGTATATAATAATGTATGTATGTATATGAATGAATGGATGTAGTAAGTCTGCAGATAATATCCCTGTGGGCATTCTTTGTGTGTGCTGCTGCTGGTATGGTGGCATATATGAGTTTTTTTGGTAATAGTTCACCACACACTCTTCAGTTTAGTAGTATTTTTTATTACTGCTGCTGCTACCACCACCACCACAACTTCTGGGAAGTGGTAGCAAGCATAGTGGTATTTTTTTTACCCCCACACATCATATAACATTTTTTAAATGGAACTGAAGGAATAAGAAGAAGAGGAGGAAGAGGAGGATCCAACACAAGTTTTTTTTTGTGTTTCTCCTCTTCATATTATCCGTCAGAGAAAACCGGGTCTAAATGCTACATGTACATATATTATGTAGGCATAAGAATGCTATAAACGTGACCAGCGATTATTATTATTTTTTGTTCTATACCACTAAAAAACCAATTGTACATACATTATCAAATACAAGGACATGCGGAGGACTTGGGAAGGACAAGACAATTTTTTATCATCAATTTAATTTAGCTTTTTTAAATCTAATATAAGTAAGTACGTAGGTAATGCTGCTTGAAAATACATAGTCTGATTCCTTCTTCCAATTTTTTTTTGTAATAATTACTCTTCTGTGTTCATTTATTTTCTCATGACGAGAAGAGGGTTCCTTTTGAACTTTTGTGGGTTGTCGGTAGTAGTAGTTGTATTTCTTTAAAATAAAAAATGATCTGTTCCATTTAAAAATGATTGTATCAACTAGGAATTCTTGTTGCAATAATAATAATAATCAGGTCTGCTACATCTACTAGAGCTATGTAATGTTGCATGTATGTATAGTGTACGTGTTTTTACGCATTTACGTGGGTTTTCATTTATCATTTTCGGGGAAAAGGACATTGAAACAAAAATGTATCTCGAATACTTTTTTGGTAATATGGATAGGGTACAATTTGCATTTAGAGAAATTGCATGGTTAAACCATTTGCATACACACACTAACGTTCATTAAAACCGATGCGGTGCTTATTCGCGTGGACGTGGTCAACTAAATTGTCCACCAGTTCTCCAGACAAACCTACCTATTTTTTTTACTGGAATCTCAGTTTTTTTTTCTTTTTGCGCAATGTTGATAAGTCAAAGTAGTTGGTAGTAAGTAAAAAATGGGGAAAATCACTTGCCACTCTATGTGCACTACATTCCGGGCAAAAAATCAGAGGCAATTTTGTCCTTAACCCGTTAACAGAGTTGGACGTATAAAGTAAAATATGTATACACTTTATTTTACTGGAATGGAGTTTGATGGAAACCAGCATTGTTTACTCTTATAACTACTTGAAAAGTTCATTACTACTACACTTTCTTTTTTCCATCACATCACAAAATGATACAATTGGCATATATGCTAATGACGACGCGACGAGAAGGAATGAAAGTTGGACGTATACTTAATCCAAGTTTTTGTGGTGGTTTTCTTCTTCGTTTCCCATTTACCCAACTGCGTTATATATCGTCTTATTATATGGTTTACAGAAAAGAATTTGTTTTTGCTCTAGAACAAACACACTCACACAATTTGCAGATTTTGAAGGACCAGGAGAACTATTAATGCTTTTTTATTTATATGCAATATGTTATATAATTTTATAGAAAGATATACAGTGTCTATAACTATATTAAATAGTAGTCCTAGTAATAATAGTGTTGCTGTAAGTAGTAGTATGTAGTATATTACTCGACGAGTCTTTTACTTGATGAGGCATTCTGTTTTTGTAATTAGTTAGTGCTCTGATGCCACGCTCAAGCCTTTCACAAAGAAAAAACACAACACGGAGGCATGCTACCTACCTACATGTTTTCCTACCACCTACAAAAATCAACATATATTTTTTTACAAGATTGCTCAAAATTTCATCATCAAAAAATCTTTCCGTGACGACGATCATGATGATTGGAGTTAGATGCGTTGTTATTGTTGTTGCTCATTTCTATTTCATAAGTATAAAAAATCAAGAGAGAAAGGTCTTCTTAGGCATGTGCTTATTTTGTTTTAAAGAAAATTTTTTCCTATAGTAAATTTAAGGACCATTGTTTTTGCAACGAACCAATTTCTACCTTCCTCCCTTTCTTCCGTTGTGAAATAAAGTTGGTATATACACCTATACTATAAATATTACGATGCTTGCTTTTTCCTCTCTTTACGCTACAACAATCAGTATATTATATGTACACTAAATATTATTATTATTCTTATTATTGTTTTTATATGCATGACCTACTAGTATAAAAAACGAACGATAGAGAAAGTTTCTTTTTTATATATTTTCCTCTTTTGGCTTGTTTCATCCAAAAATCAGAAAAATTGCATAGATCCCATCAGTACTTTGAAAATTTCAGTATTATAAGGCGTCAGTGTAGTTCATGTCTCCTTGGTTTGGTACACCTTACACACGTAACACATAAAATATAATAGAAAATCCGCGATACACAGAGGGAGAGAGGGAAGGAGAGAGAGAGGAACAAGGGAAAAAACAATCAAGTACAATGACTTTGTTTATTGATCAAGCCAAAACGCTCTGCTTCTACTGCTGCTTCTGCCGTGTAATGTTATGCACATACTTTAACAAAATGGCAACAAAATACTTTTTTTTTGGGTCTTCTGTATAGCTTGCCCAAATATGCTCGTAATATTGTCCAGGCATATGATTACTACTAATAAACAGTAGCAGCAGTAGTCTTTCACAATTAACTATTTTTTTTTATATCGTGATGAGAGTTTCGTGAGGCTAAATAAAAAATAAAGTATTTCTTTTAAAAAAAGTTTCTATCTTTTCCGGGGTAAATGTAGTTGAAACGAAACACAAAAAATAAAATGGGTAGGAATTTACAATGCTAAGATAATTATGGTATGTTTGAAAGCATAATAATAATTATTATCATCATCCGCATCATCTCTTGCTTCTCGTAATAATAATAATTATTATTTGCTTATATCATTATTATGTATAAACGATAGCACGCATACGTTTTTGTGTAATATTTTTTTTTGTAGTATGTATATCTCCTAAATATAGTGTTATTCTCTCGTACGACGCGCACATTCGTGTATCATAATATCTTTTTTATTTTTTTCTTCAGTGTAAATATTATATGATTTCGAATTGATCAAGGCAACATTTAATTTGAACAGTCAGATTGTTTTTTTTACTTTCACAAGTTCCTATACATTTTTTTATATAGAAACGTATAATATATTTTTTTTCCTGTCGCTATACAGTATAGGGGAGTGTGGGTAGAGACGAAACAAAATAAATAAATATTAAAGGAACTGGTAGGTAGATTGACAGACAGACAGACAACAGACACATAACAAATAAAGAGAAAGGGAAAAAAACAAAGTTTTTTTAGAGGCATCATTGCATATTGATTTTTTATTTATTAATTACTTAATAATAGTATTAAGGTTGCACAATGTGTGTAGTAGTCAATAATATTGCTTCTTCTTCTTCTGCCTGCTCCATTTAGAAAATCATCTTCGAAGTAGGTATACTTTGTCTTGCAGACACAATAAAGATAAGTAAAACGAGAGTAGGAAAGAGTCGTTGTAGATTTACTTGTTCTCTTCTTTTTCTCTTCTATTGACGAAAAAGGCAGCAGATCAGACAAAAATAATAATTGAAGGGAAGATAGAGTGACATATTTATACTCACGTTCATAATATATTGCCACGTAAAAGCAATGGTCCTCTAAAAGAACGAAAAAAAATATCAACGGTAGTAGTAGTAGTCGTATTTAACTAGGTTGTGTGGTAACCCTAACAATAATACCAACGAGAGTAACGTGGAATTGTAATGGTTCGTAGCGGTTTCTTGTATTACTTCTGTATAGTATAGCTTTTCCTTCTCCTCCTTCATCTTTGTCGTCCTTACAGTTAAATTAAATTAATGGATGGATGGATGGATTTGTAATAAGTGAAAAGTGTGAAGCTAGATATACAATAATAATCATTATTCGTCTGTATACATACATATTATGGAGTCGTGTTGTGTAGTAATTCTATAGTAGAGATTTCTAAAAAAAATTAATAACAATAATAATAATGACGGATGTACACAGTAAGTAGTTCTGTTGATTTTTGTCCCTCTTCTTATGACCTACATATAATATGCTGGTATTAGTGAAAAAGAAAGCGTTTTAAATCTCACCTTAGGACAGCTAACTGTAGTTTAACCTTTTCGTAATTATGCTTTATACTTGTATGCTTATCCCTATAATTATAATTTTCCTTACTATTATATAACATGATTAATTTTTTGTCGACTACTATCGACGACTTGTTTTTAAAAAATGATACATAACTTGGTAGTGTGCAGCAGTAGCGCAATAGCACCATGTTTTTTTTTGTTCATTAAATATATTTTTTTCCTCCATAGAACAGAAAACAATTGGTGCTATTATTCTACTGCTTGCCAACCGGAGAAGTATTCGAAAAAAAAAATTGAAATCGGAGAAGAGATGATCGATATAATAATAATATGCTATGCGAAATTGCAGATATACATATATACCCTTTTCCATGTTGTTTTGTGTGTGTTGTTGTGTGAGGTGAACTGCTACTAGCAGTTCGTTTTGTTTCTTTTCTTTTTCGTCTTAAAAGATAGTTATTATCCTTGCCTGGACAGATTCACAAGTGATTAGAAATAACACAGCTATACATACACCAACAACAACAATAATAATTAATTATATACATACGCGCGCAGCAGCAAGTTGTAGTATCATTTTTTTGTTACGGTAGATAAATACTCTCTTTGTTGTACTAGGAATAAAATGATAATATATATGGCTTTATATGCTATTCATGTATATTTTATGCTTTCTTCCTTCTGAAAATTCGTGAAGCGAGATTGAGATGAGAACGGAGGGAAAAACCACAAAAACTTGGAAAATAACGAGCGAGAAGGGAGGGTAAAATGAAGATGAGATTCTCCATTTTAACCTTTTCTTCCTCCTCATCTTTTCAGTAGTTCATATACCTTTAGCAAATGAAACACCTTGTATATCTTGATGCGCACGTGAAATTAAGGTTACGCTTGATTACAATGAATATTATGTAGTAGTTGTAGTCGTAAATTAAGTTACATTGCTGGATTCCATCATGTAAAAGAAGTCGTGGCAACTCACTAAAATAATAATAATGCCCAGTAGTACAAAGACGGATAGCACAGCGACAACAACGGGGACAGTTAGGAGATAATGGATGACACCTCCTAAAGCAAACTCTCTAATCAATCAGGTTTAGCGAAACAATTTTTTTTTCGTCTTCCTGTGTCCAAATATTTCTGGATCTGCGGTAATGGATTGCCCACGACTAAATACGGTAGCAAGAGTTATACTTAATTTTGTTATTCAACTATAGCCTGTCCAACAAACGGGGAAAGTCTACCATCGGAAATGTAAAAGCTATTATTATAGGTGTACACTCTACTACTAATAATAATACTGACAACAACTTTTGAATTTCTCTCATTTAGCAGTAGTACCACTATCCATATTACCATTTTTTTATTAACATCTCCTATAAAAGCATCAGACAGTCTCTGCTTCTGCTGCTGCCATTCTAGAAGCAACCACACAGAGGAATGACTTTTTTATCGTTATTATTTATCCGTTTATCATTAAGAATAGGTGGATATAGATAGGATTGAGACAGAGGGAGGCAGAGGGAGAGAGTTCACAGGAGAGGAAAAAAAATCTCGACATCTTTCTCTCCCTCCCTCCCTCCCTCTCTGTCTCTTTTCCATCCTTGTTTCATTCCTCTCGTCTTTCTTCAACAGCATCTTTCTCAATAGAATATATTGATCGGTAGTAGTAAATGGTGTAGGTGTGTGTGTCCTGTGTCTGTTTACCTGGAAATATATGTATGTATCGCATGTATGCATATTCGGTTTTTTGGTTATTATTATTTATCATGATGGGTGTATGTGTCTAAAAAGGAGAGGGGGAAGCATTCTAGGAAATATAATAATAATAATAATTTTACATTGTTCATGTCTGCGTCACTTTTTTTTATGTATCAAGCACCACCTGAGTTGTAGTTCTGTTATTTTTTTGCCTACTTGATATTTATAATGGACTAGAGAGAAATACACGATTTCATTCTGACAAATAGTTTCATATTTTTTTTCTGATTTGATTTTGATATGTACGAACTAACTCCTACACAACACAATAAAACACATATCTCATTCAGAAGAGAAGAAAAAAATACACAACACAGTTTTATAATGTACATTCGCGAAATGCTATTAATATTAATGATATAATAATAATGACAATAATAAGCAGCAAGAGAGAGAGAGATAGATAGATAGAGAGAGAAAGAAAGAAAGATGAGTTGTTTTCTCGCGTTTTTTCTTCCCTTTCTTCCACAATTTTTGTATTCATAATTGTTTTTTTTTGGTGAAAAATTTTTACTTTTCATTTTTGTAACGGTAAATATTGTAACAGCTTCAAGGCAAGGTTGTATTTTTTTGTCAGTTTTTTTCTGTAGTAAACATAATTGTTGTAATACTATAAGTGTAGTCGTGTGAATAAGATAATAATAATCATAGAAACAGCACTGGTGTGTCTATTATAGTTTAGTTAGTAGTTTCCTAGTAGTTATGTACGTAAAGTTAGTTTGTAAGAAAAAAGCACACTTTTGATGTAGTTCTCTAATACTCCTATAAAGATTAAGTGTAATATTTTTCTTAGACCTTAACTTGTTAATAATGCATGGTGTGTGTTTTTTTATTATACAATTAGGCAACAACAACAACAACAAAATAAAAAAATTTAAATGTATGTATCATCATCAGTCAACAACAATAACAGCGCGCAAAAAAATAAGTAGTTTTTTCATGATTCGGGTATTTACACGTCACCACGTACGTACGTCGTCGTCGTCGTAGTAAATTGTAGTCCATGTCGTGTAATTACTATTTTATTTTTTGTATTTTTTTGTTTCTTCTTTCTCTCTCAGCCAAAAAGCAATAAATTAATCATTTGTGTACAATAATAATGAACAGTTAGCCAGAACTGTGTTGCAGTTTGAGTTTTTCCCTAGAATTTTTTTTTATATTACAACATCGCCGTATGTGTTTGTAGTGAACATCTCAAACTGAACGGTTCCTCAAAAATTTTCACGTTTTTTTTTCGTCTAAATATTGTGATATTGGTAAGTAATCATGATGATAATATATAATAATGATCAATAATGCACCAGATAGTTGCAAAGGACAAAAATTAGCTAAACTACTACTTATCTGTTCCTTTCCTTTTTTTTGTAATAACAACTTGAACCATCATCAACATCATCATCGTCGGCTTTCCCTTAAATATTACATAAAGTTTCCCTAATAAAAAGACGATAATATTTTTTGATTCATCATCATCAAGGTACAGCTAGCAACCTTCTTAAAAAATGTAGTACATGCTGCTTTTACCTTCCATCATGCCTTCCTCCCATCTTTTCCCTATACACGCACAGCTAACAATTATGTCACCAATTACAATAATACTTTTTCAATTTTAATCAATTTGCTAAAAAAATGGGAAACGCAAAATAGATGGTGGCTAAAGTTTGTAAACGTTTATTTCTTTTTAAAAAAGAACGCGGTGTTCGGATGGCGTGGCCCATTTTTTAGCACTGCCGAGTAAGCAAGCACGAAAAAGTCAAGTATTTTTTTATATATAATGTTTCCTGAAACTTTTAAATTAAAAGAAATTTGTAATATGGGCCAATATATAGTACACCTTTTAAAATAACTATGGTCTGTGCATTTTTTGTATCGGATAAAGCGAAAAAATGGCAAGTCTTATTTTTTCAACTTGCTAAAGTTTGAAAAAAAAATCAATGTTCCTTTCACATTTCTTGTTGTTCTGCTTGCAAAACATGAGAACAGTCCTAATAACACACAAGAGTAGTAATCACTTGTCCACACTACCACACCAAATGAACAAGGAAGAAAACATGTCAAGTCAAACCTGTTAAAAAATTTTTGCAGGCATGCAATAGCATGAATGCAGTTCAAAAACTAAGACGTAGTATTTAGTGCACAAACAAACCATTTATTTCGAAGTTAATAATGAAAAAAATACAAAAGACTGTTTTTGCTCATAGAGTTGGCGTTTTTCACTGTGTAACTGTCATAATATGCTACGGTTTGTTAGGATAGGAAGTTGAAGTTATGGCTTGGCGAGCTTTTTTTTTCTCTCCTCTCCGCCCATTTAAACACAAACAACATGACAGCACAGCGTTTGCTCCTTTAATACTCCTCCACCTTCTCCTCCCACAACTTGTACTCTGTATTTTTTTACATCATGATATCATCATCATCATCACACGTCATGTTTCTGTTGTTCTTATTATTATTCCCCCGAAAAAAAAATCCTAATTAGCAAACTTCATTTTTTTATCCCATGTGCATGCATACACTTGTCCAAATAAAAACGAAGAGAAAAAAAAACACTTGAAATTTTTTGTTTCGTGCTTGCTTACTTAGTTTACTAAAGAGCCATATTGTTATGAAAAATACATTATTTTTTCCCTGTTTAACTTTCTACTTTTTAGAAAAAACTTGTCTATACATCATCATTTTTTGTTTTCTTCCACTAAATAATGATGCGAAACTTTAGCCAAATTAAATATTTTATCAATAATAAAAGAGAGGAAGAAGAATACTCATATTTTCAGGCTGTAAATGTTGCAATCTTTTATAAGTTTTTGTTTCTTAATACATTTTGTGGAGGTAGGTAAGTCGTTGGGCGTACTATTATTTATTATTCTCTGGTAAAAAAATTTCGTTGACTTGTTTTATGTCTCAAAATATTAAATCTATTATTATTTTCAATTCCAGTCAAACTATTTACGCTGCCTTTTTGTAAACACACAACATGCCACGTTATTTTTCTTCTTCTTAAGAAAGATAGTCAAAAGAGATTAGCAGCAGCACAGCATATTCAATATTATAATATATCTCTGATGCTAACTGAAAATAAAGTTTACCCAGAGCTGGGATTAAAATAATAATTTTTTCTTGTGGTAAAGCTACTATATGATAAGTAAGTAGGATTTTTTTAACGTTCTCTGGCTTTCTAAAAAAGATTCTCTACAAAAAACCCTTCCGTTCCGTAAAAGATTTCTTCCCTTCTTTTTTCTTTTGTAAAAGTGCAGCAGGTATTATTTGTTGTTGTTGTTATCATTATCCTATCATCGTATTATATATTATGTACAAATTTTTTACAGGAAAAGAAAAGAAGGAAAGAAAGAAAGGAAGCAACAGAACAAATTTTATTTCTTCTCCATTTTGCTCACCATCATCATCATCCAAACAACATAAATATATTCTTTTTTACACCCTTGTCACTATATATGTTTATATGAAACTGCATTTTTTTCTTCTCTGATGCTGTTGCATTCAAGTGTGTCCTTGTACTTTTCTTCTCTACACTTAATAAGATGATGAGAGTCCTACTTCTAGAATATGTATATAGCCTAACAGATTATCAATTAGTTAACCTTATCATTTATTACACGTTCTTGTATGCTGCATATAAGTACATGCATCATCTTATCTCACTACCACCAATTAACCCTTCTTCTTATCTACTAATAATGTACACAAAAAAGCATGTATTCACACAGACAGTTTTGTCATGACTTTAAATATAGTATGCCTTGTCCTAATACACATAACATTTGTACCTACCTATCCAGTTATGTATATGCTATCATTTTTTATCATCATCTTCTTCATCTAGTGCCAAATAGTAGTATAGCAGTTTTAGTAGCAGTTTTTAGTTTTGTAGGCATTTATACACACGACGTCTAGAAAAAAATCTACAAACTTTAAATATTTTTTTCTTAAAATGTTTTTGCGTACGTAAATGTTTAAGTTTTTTTGCGATTCGCATCATGTTTAGAAAAAAACCACGCCGTTGGTTTTTGTTGTCATTATCGTCGTCATATTGTTTACATTTTTTTATAGGAGTAGAGTAATAATTATATAATGATTCTACCTACTAATTGTTCTTGTAAATTATTCTTATCTATATTTACCGCATTCCCTCAGTAAATGTTGTGGTTTTTGTTTTTGTTGTAGTCACAAGAAGTAATACCATATTGGAAATAAGCCTAACTTTCATTTTATACCTGTAAGTTTATAAGTACTAGTCATTATATCATCAGAAGAGTCCTGTCGTCGCGCATGTATGCATGTATATAAACAGTATGTATAGAGTACTAACAAATTGTTGTAGTAGTAGTAATAATTATAACAGTAATTTAATTGTGTAGTAGTAGTAGTAGTAGTAGTTGGTAGTAATACATGGTATTACTATAAGTTTATGTTATACGTATTTTCTCCTAAACAGTACAGTAATAAAAAGGTGAAGATCACTGTGAATCTCAAAGGCGTGCTCTCATCACAGTCGTTGTAGTTTGGAACAGAGCGAACACGCCAGTTGACTTCCCAGTGTTTTGATTTTTTTCAGCGTTTTTATTTTCTCTCTATTTGTAAAAAAGTAGTTGTAGTACAAGTAGTATCCTGTGTATTATGATTCATCATCTACCTTTTCCCTTGTTTTCTCTTTTTTGGTGAAAAAAATGCCAATGTGATTTCTTTTCTCTCAGGCGAAACAAAAAAATATGTGTGTAACTCTCTAGTTTCCCTATACAATATACACTACACTTTTTGTATAACAATTCTACGACACTACGACGCGGAGTTGTAGTAGTAGTTGCTGTAGTAATAATAATATTAATGGAATAAGTAACAATGGAATTCCGTTTCTGTTTTGTGGGCAAGGAAGCAGAAAAGTGGAACGTCAAAAAATGGTTTCTTTTTCCTTTCTTTTCCTTTCTACCTTGCTGACTACATGATTCCTTCTTTTTTTGGAATAAATATAAAGTGTGTAGTATGTAGTAGAGTTGCATAGCATTGTTTAAAGGTTTTCTTCTTCTTCTTCCTCATCATCATTATCAGTTGCTTATCATTATAGTTAGTATTACAAAAAGACAGACTGGAATGGCTGACTAAAACAATTGACTTAGTATGTGTGTCTGTGTACTCACTGATATTTGTAATTATTACAACGAAACTAATTAGCTGACTTGGTGAATACGACGCAGTAAATTGCACAATGTAGCGGTAATAATAATAATAACAATAATAATAACCGTAAGTAAATTTGTCGTCGTCGTTTCTTCTTCTTCTTCTTTTTACTACATGTACTCAAATAATATAATATTCCATCAGTTGTATTTCTAGTAAGTCATCATTTTTTTTTGTCCACCTATACACCACCTTGTTTAATATTCAATATATATTTATATCCCTCGGATCTAACCAATCATGTTTAATAATAATATGTAGTAATATTTTTATGCTGCTCTCTATATGTTCATAAGTCAAGTAGTAGTTTGTAGATGTACAGATTATTATAAAATACTGTGTGTGTCACATCATCATCATCGTAGAATATATGTAGATAGCAACGCGACTGGACGACCATATATAGCAATATATTATGGAGTAATCCTAATCATTATAACAACTGCTGGTAAATTAAATCACCATTCAACACCCAAGACCAGACTGTCATTGTTTTGTAGTATTGGTTTTTTAAAAAAAATTCTCAACGTCTGTGTCGATCATGATCAATCAAGTCAAGCGGTTGTAATAATATAATTCATACGACGACTTCTTCGCAAAAAAATTATTATTTTTTTTTCTTCGTGTGTGCCTAATAATAACACACCATCCTCGCATAATAATATATTCTCGTCGGTATATATATATATATCAATATATATGCATATATATGTTTATATTTTATCTTATATCTTCTTACTAACTATGCTTATCTGTTAAATGGGGCCACCTGTTTCCCTGTTGTTGTCAAAAGTATCATATTAATAGGTATTATTTAAATATATAACAAATAATATACACTGTCATCGTAGTGCATATATATAATATATATTCATCATATTTTAAATATATATATGTATTTATATATATAAGTATTCTGATGGTATATTGTACCATTTATAAATAATAATCATAATAATAAAGCATGTAACAAAAATGAGACGATTTATGTATGTAGTATAGTCATACCAAATAAATAATATATACGTAGTTATAGTCTATAGACACATCATCGTCATTTCTATCAGATATTTTTTACACGTTGTTGTCATCAAAATTGGGGAATTTTTTATTTTTGGTAGGGAATAGTTTTTATATTTTCTTCTTCTCATCTTGTTGTAGCCACAGAATCTTTTTTGTTATTTCCTGAAGGTTCAATATATATTTTTTTTACCTCTCATAAATATTTTTTTTGTTCAATTTCAATATGTATCATTTTCAATGTCCTCACACTGTAAACTTTGTTATATCATTGTTATCTCGTCCAAAAATGTAATTTTTTTTTTCTACCTCTCTCGTTTCAACATCAACGTCTTCTTCACTGATTTGTCTTATGCATTCGCAAGAAAATATAAAATCAAACACTTGTCTCTCAAAACGTCAATTTTTTTTCAGTTATAAATTTTTATCTCAACTCTTCGTATTTTTTTTGGCAAGATAAACAAGCAAGATATATAGTTTTCGTCTGTCGTCGTCTGAATAGAAATTCTTTACACGGGGATCTTTTTTACGTTGCAAAAATCACAGCTTTCTTCTAAACTTTCCCTAGACGTTTTTTTTTCATCTCCCGTTTGCTTTTGCTTGCTTGCATGCTGTTGCAGTCTTTTTTCGTGTTGGAAAAAATACTTCCCTTTAATAAATACATGTAAAGGTTGTGTGAGTAGTTTTTCTCCTCGGGTTTTCTCTTCTTGCTCGGCGTTCGTTCACGACGTTGGGGTGAGTGAAAAAGAGACACGGATTGATTGACTAACCTTTTCACGCACAGGAAGGTATACCAATGACGGAACAAAGTAGCCACTCTGGTTACTACTCTCCTCCTCTGAAGACGTGAGTAGGAAGCCTTGCATCATAAACTCGCCATCGCCAATTGTTCCGTCTTGGGGTATTCCGCGTCCTTCCGGTAGGTTGCCCGCTTTCCAAAGTCCCACACCCCCAGATTTTCCAAGCACTGAGGCTCCTGCTCCTGATGTAGTTGTCATGGAGGATGACGCTATCCCTCCTGATGAACCTTGTCCTTCAGCATCAATAAATGACGACACGTTTTCCTCTTCAGTCCCCTACAAAATTTTAGGACAGAAAGAAAAAAAAACATCATCCAACTGGTCAATTGACGCGTATATATATTTCATGTAACAAAAATTATATATCAACTTTTGTATATCTTAACATATTGATTTTTACAAAACGTAAAACAAATTTTTCCTTTTTTTGCTTCAGAATCTCACAGCACATCTCTTGATACATGCGTATCTCTTTCTTTACTATATAATAATACACTGGTCTATTGAGTCAATAGGGAAACTTTAGCATGTACATATAAGCCATGTTATGGACCTTTCATAGAGTACATAATAATATTGGCTATCAAACGCATTCTTCTTTTATACGAAGGCCATGCTTCTTTCTTTCGTCCCCTCACTTCATTTCCATTGTTTGTCTGCTGACTAACTGACGGATGAGTGAAACCTTTAGAATGACCAAAAAAAAGGATGAAAAATTCGGAACCATCTCAGAGAGACGGAGTGAGTGAGGGAGTCTGGAACTAGAGGAGTACGCATATATGTGTAGAAGGAAGGAGAAGAGCGAGCGGTGAGTAGTTCAATCTATCTCAATCCAAACATTTCTCCTCATATGCATACGTCTCAAAGCACTTCACGTCATTTGTACTCTCAAAGCTTCTCTCCTTCTCGGCGTACGTCAAACATTCTCTCTATTTATCTCTCTCTCTCCGTCCGTTTGTATCCATCCAACACAGTATCCGTCTGAATGTGTGTCTACTAGAGCTACAGAATATAACGGCAGTGTTGAGAGAGAGAGAGAGAGAGAGAGAGAGAGAGAGAGAGAGAGAAACGAGGAGGAGGAGAAGGAGGAATAAAATATAAAACACTTGCTTACATGCTTATAATGTGCTCATGCAGAGGCTATAGTAGTGGTGGTAGTAATGTAACATGCAAGATACTTAAATGAAATGAATGGATATTCCAACGAAAATTTGTGCATATACCTATGTAGCCAGGAATAGATAGAGAGATATAGGGAGAGACAGACATTATGACTCACATTTTCACATTTTAGGAAAGCATTTCAATTTTGTATTAGACAGGGAATTGGTATTCTCCTCATGCATCATATTTTACGACGAGATACATGCTTGCCTGACTGACTGAGTGAGTTTTTTTTTATTCTTTTACGTACTCCGGGAAATGTATAAGAGATAGTTGTACGAACAGCCATGTATACGTATCAGGAGAAAATGAAACAAATTATAATGGAAAAATTTCGCAATTTTGAGGTAAATGCAAAAAGGAAAATAATGTATATGAATGTTAAAAGGGATGATTTTACGGATATTGGAAATTTTATGATCTTTACAAAAGTGTGCTGCTTTGCTGCTGCTGCTGATGAACACACAGTGTAACTTGTGCCAAAATATACAGACACATGGAGGAGGCAGACAGATACGCATTATCTATCTGAAAACGAACTTACAGTTCTCTAGCAGTAGAAAATTCTCGTCCGTTTATATCTGTCCGACCATATCAAGCAATATTGTAAAGCAGGGAGGAAAAGAGAGAGAGAGGTGAAACTGTAAACAAGTCCAATTTATTTCTTTACATAATAAAATGCCTCCCTTCCACTTCCTCCTCCTCCGTTTACTCCTCCACAGAGCAGCCAAAGCTTTCTCCCTCCATAATCCTCTCATGTCTATTCCTTATACTTCATTTGCATTAATTGCAAAAAATATTATTTCCTCCGTATCGTACTAGAGCCACCCGCTCCCATTCTCTCCTTCCGCCAAGCAGCATATACATCCCCATTTAAATTCATAAAATTCAACACATTATCAGATCAGCAATAATCTTCTCGTGTGTGTGTGCGCGCACACTGTATTTATTTATACTGCCACTAAAAAATTCTTTGTTCTATTTTATCATCAATACATATTAGGTATATATATATTTGCATCCACATTCGCCACCATTCACTTCTCTTTCACTCACAACTCACAACGTTCATCATCATCATCGTCATCATGGCTGCTACAACTACCACTATTACGACGACGACGAGTAATGATGATAAAAACAAAAAGCTCCCTATTTTTTGATAAAATGTGGACCAATCGCCCATCACCTTTCCAGCTCAAATTAGTTCTTGCCAGCTAGCCGCGCTTCGCTCTTATCCCTAACTAAAACAGAAGGTTTTTGAACCTTTTTGCTGATATGATACGAAAGCTCTATTAGAATGGGCTTATTGACACCTGGTCCACGTGTCATAATATCAAACACCTACCTATTATTCCCAGTATATATCTCCCTACACACAAATCTATACAATTTCATTCTTTACTTTGCTTGCTCGCCTCGCGTTATCCTCTCTCCTCATCCCATATAATATGTATTGCGTGCCATTACCATAGTAAGTATATACACTCATTCCTCATAAACCATTCTGTTTACTTTCTTCTCACAGTTAACAGAGAAAATTCTCGTATTTCCATAAGCTTCCATGCAATGCTTTCTTCGATTTATTATACCCTGTTTATATATATATGTGTGTGCATATATCGTTTTTTTTGCCACACAGGATGATGATGTAATAGGAAAAACGATGCTGATTGTGATATAGGCATGTCTACAAAACTGCACTACTGCTGCTGCTTTCCGTTGTGTCGTCGTCGTCGTTGCCGACATCATTCAATTACCTATTCCCTTTTCTGTGTGCGAGAAGACATTGTAATTTAATATAAGTAATTGTTATCAACAGCGTTTTGCTTTCCAAGTCTAGGTAAACAGTAAAACGCTCAGTAAAATTTTACTGGCTCCCTCTCTCATGTGACCATATTATAGTCGAGATTGATTTTACTCGAGCACGGAGAGGGAAAGAAAGGGAAAATTGCACCTGGTGGAGTTTTCACTGCACATGATTTACGTGCGCATATATGTAGCTATGTGGATGGGATACTTGAAACTGTGTTGTTGTAAGGAGGAGACCATTAAAAAAGGAGAGTTTATGCTCATAGCCATTATAACGGTGTTTAACATGTTTAATCGGTATATTTTTTATGCGTTTTAAAGGAAATTTGGTTGAGCATTTGAAATTTTTTAGTTGCATGAAGGCTCTACCACTGATATCAAGATGCCCCTATAATTTGAATGGCCGTAATAAACCTCGTTTCTCTACTTCATGGCTACATTTTATTTCCCGACTTTCTCGCAACTAGAGTTGCACAAAATATTTGGTGGCTGGAAAGTTGAGTAACATATAGAGTAAGTAAGTATACATATGTATATATAGGAATCCTGTGTGGAAACATGAAGCAAATAGAATTACGACGTGGTTCTCTCTGTCTGTAAAGTAAAACAGCATGTTTTAAGGTTTTAGACGAACCCGAGTCACGTTGAGCAACCTAACATTGAGCATCCATGAATTAATTTAGAGAGCATGTTTTATAACCAACTCTCTTCGCTGGTCATTAAAGAAAGATTTAACGAGTTTTTACTCCCTTTTGAGTAGCAGCAGCGAGGCTATTCCAAACGACAGTTACCTACGTATAAACACACATTCCTATAGTATACCACCACCCAATTCATGATTTAAGTTTCTATTGTCTCCCATCAAGATTTCCATTTGATATTTATTTCATTATTATTATTACACAACAATTGCCTATCCTATTTTGCTTAGTCATATAGTTACGCTACGCAGTACTTATGCAGAGCATGCCCCCGTACTTGCCTATATAACCATCGACATGCCGTTTTAACTGGCTAATACTCCAGTTAAATATAGGTAGGTAGGTAGGCAGTCATTCGTCTTGTAAACCATACAGTACGACTCCGACCATATATATTTTTTCTACTGCCACTACCACCAAAATTAGTTTTCGTCTTCATGGTTGCTCTACGCCAACGCTCAACAAAACGTCCAAGATATCTCTCTCTCTCTCTCTCCATTTTCTCATCTTATTGCATAATAGGTAATATTATAATAATATGTTCCCTTTTACCTACATACTCAATAGCTTCCACGTGTATGAATCCTACGATAGCAATAATAATAATAATAACAACTGTAATGCCTCTTTCAATATATCCCCACATACCTACCTACACGGATGCTACATGTCCGGGCATAATAGGCGCGAGGAGGGTAGCCATGCTACATAAATGTTTTTGTGCTAAAATAGGATTATAATATTACAGCAATGTAACCAGTTTTAGTTGCTCCCTTGGAGAAAATCCCAGAGATGTACATTATGATATACTTTGGGTGAGATACTTTCTTGATGTGTTGTTTACAAGATGTGGCCTATACATATAATAATAATAATAACAGCACATAGATATTAGGATGATGCTCTTTTTCAGAGAGAGAGAGAGAGAGAGAGAGAGAGATACACTTTGTCTCTCTCAAGGGTGTTGTTCACTTGTTCTGCTAAAGCTTATTTTACATTTTAATGGGTAACTCTATATTGTCCAATTAGCAAGATAAATAGAGTGTTAAAGTATTTTATGGCTGGACATGCAAGTGCTCTACTCTCTCCTTCTGTCTTTCATTCTTACAGCTATTCTCTCTCCTTCTCACTCTCTTTGCTGCTGCTGCTGACACTCTTGTGCGCTTTCCATTCCTCTTTCTCTCTCTCATGTTTTTTCTCTATTTTTTCCTCTCTCTCTCTCTCTCTCATTTCATTCCTTCCTTTTTTCTCAACCGCCACCACGCTCTCGATGATGCTGTGAAAGTATTTCTGGTACACATACAGAAATAAAGCAAACATACACGGAGAGAGTAAACCAGCGTTTGCTTTTACCAAGTGCAGAAAAAAGAAGATATATGTATGTATGCATGTACATAATACAATACAACAACACAAGCAGCAGCATCATCATCATCCGATCCAAAGGAGAGAAGAAAAAAATGTATGAAAAAACAAGCTAGATACAAGCATGCATGGTTGCATAAAGAAACATGAAGGGAGAGCGAAAAGTGAGAAAGTATGTTTTCGTGTGTGTGTGTGTTTCTGTGTGAATGAATGTATCTCTGAGGGCAATTCAATTGCACGCAGCCTTTTCTCTTGCTATCACACCACACACTACACAATGCCATTACCGAGCCATTAAAAGAGTGAAAGTTCAACGTGCTGCTATGCATGTATGGCTATATAGATGGATAATGGCAATGAGACAACCAACCACACATACAGACATACATATAACCATAATATATACCTACACACAATCATGGGCAGCATCACTGGAGGTTTAATAGTGGCGAACATAATATAAGAGGAAAACGACCACATAAAAAAGTCAGTGCATCTTCTTCTTTCTCTCTCTCTCTCCTTTTTCTTATTCTCGCTACGTTCTCTACTACCAGCATGTAATATGTTCACACCACTCGTCACGTAACTATGTACATACAATGAAACACACACGCTCCTGCGGCTGGTCTCTGCCTAAATGGTGGTTCGCCGCTTGTCTGCCTTTCTCTCTTCTTGACGGACTGAGAATGGTGTAGTGGTGGAAGGTCGGTTGCCGTTGTTGTTCCTACTGCTCACAAGCTATACTATATAGCCCAGAGTGAGTGATGTGAACAAAGATGATTATGATGAGGGTCTAGATAAAAAACTGAATTTTATTTTTATGCAGCTGTCCGCTTTAAAATGTCTCTTTCAACACTGCTGCATTTTACCCTGCTTTGTAGAAAAAGGGCAACGTTTATTATGACAGGGATAATGTATGCGGATTTTTTTAGTTGTTTCTTTGAATGAGAGGGAAGGTAAAAGTAGCAAAAAAAGGATCGCGGTGAATGGGAATGAATAGATGTATGACTATGCCATGCTTATTGTTATGTAGTGTCCTCTTCTTTAATCCACATCACCATGCAATGAGATTATCGGATCTTCTTTTACGGAGCGTGTGTGATGGTTGATGATTCCCTGAAAGCCTTAAGGTGGCTATTCTGGCAAGTGGCTGGGATTTAAGGATACATCTATTATCATCTTTATTTTTATTGCTAAACCATCATTATAAGTAACTTGGATAATATGGCTTTACTAAATTGTCCATGCAATATTGTAATTTATATGTATGCTACGCTATTATCTTGATCCAGGTATGTATACTTTGCATGAGCGTGAATGATATATTTAGCATGTGGTCAATATGTAAAAACATTTGTGGTTGCTCGATAAAGATATATGAGTGAAATCAGAATGAGATATTGAACAAGAAGAGAAATACTTTTAAAGATACTTACATGTACGGCTAATGATCCTGGACGGAGAATGGAATGTTGTAGTTTGGAATGGACCATGAGACTGGTGTAAGTGGAACAAGTAAACTTGCATTTTCGACAGCGAAAATTTTTCTTGTGTCGACTGGAATGAGGATGGTGATGTTGCTGACCCATCATGTCACGTCTCTTAATGGCTGTGGAGATAACCTTGAAAACGACCCGTTTTCCTTTATGCTCCTGTCGAATGTGAGAAATGCAAGCGCCCCGTGTTTTGAACCGAGCGTGGCAACTGGTGCACCGGAAATGTGAGATTTTTGACAGTTTTTTCGGGATAACATCATCGTCGTCTCTATTGTCTTCCTCATCGTCACCATCAACTTGGTGATCATCCCGATGTACTTTTCTTTTTCTCGTTGTCAGATCAGCAGCCCCGTTTTCATCTTCCTCCTCATCGTCATCATCATGCTCGGATTTGTCCGTCTTTTCATCATCCTCGTGTTGCTCTGCGTGACTCCTGCTTTGTGATTTTGTTGAACTCAAAGCAAGATACAAACTGCTATTAGCCGCAGAACTACCTCCATTTAGAAGCGGGAGTCCAGAGAGTAGTCCACCTCCTCCCCCTCCAACGTCCCCTCCAGTGGGATCATTCTCTGAAGGGTTCAGAAATGCATACTGACTAGAGGAACTTGCAGCGGCTGCCGCTGCTGCTGCGGCCGCAGTTGGTGTGAAAAATGGAGCGAGAACACCGGACATTTGATGCCCTATGAGATGCTGCTGAAATGCGTCTGGTTGTTGAAATGTATGGAAGCACATTGGACATTGGAAAGGACATTTGGCATCTGGAGTGGCGTTGGTATTTACCGGATTTTGATTTGTTACCGAGTTGGCCAAGCCTGTATGTGTCCTTTCGTGTGCATACAGGTATACCAAAAGTGAGGTAGTGAATGGACAGTAAGAGCACCGGTACAACTTGTTGGTGCCTCCCTCCATTTTCTGGAAGAGCATTGTCAGCGGATCCAGCACAAGCCCTGGTGATCCTTCGGGAAAGTTGGAGGCTAGAGAATCTCCGAGTACACCGCCATGTCCACCACTACTGCCCAACTGAGAGCCGTGCTCTTTTATCAAGTGAGATCTCATCACTTCCGCGTCTCCACTGGAAAAACCACAAAGTGCACATTTATTCCCGTCTTTACTGGAGCACTGCTTTGAGTTGTTATTGTTGCTACTGCCTTTTCCAGAGCTACTGCCACCGCCACCACTGCCTCCTCCAGAACTCTTGGAGCTGGAGCCGTTTCCATTTCCCTTGGACATTTTTGGTGAACGTCTTTGTAAATTTAGAGATTTCTCAATAGACTTCCATTTCTCCCTTCCTTCTTGACCATGATCTGATTGTAAATGGCTTTTGAGCCACTTTGAACTTCGGAACCTTCTCCCGCACAGTGGACATACTTCAGAAAAGTGATTGAAGTATCGCTCATTCTGCTCTTTTGGCAGGAGGGACGGTGACATGTCTCCTTGTCCAAGAGGCGACCCTGTGTCCGTGCTAGCCCCACTGGCTAAATTCATGATTGGCGGAGTGACAATAGGGAAATTAGCCAGAGTCTGGGGAGTTGGTCCGGGTGTGGATGGATTTGGAGGTGAAGGGCCATCCTCAATGATGCCGTGGGTATTTTGCTTGTGAACTTTGAGGAAGTACTTGGAGCAGAGCTCCTTGTTGCAAATGTCACAAGTGACCCCGCCAAGTCCCGTGCTGCTCTCAATACTGATTCCGTGCATTTTCAACATGTGTGTTCTCATGAAGTACTTGTTACAAAGCTCCTTATGACAAATGGTACAATAGCTGCGACTCAGGGAAGGACTTGGTCGCTTTACCCCGCCACTTGCCAGACTTGCAGCACCGCCGGCCTCAGTTTTAATCGGATTTCCACTGCCAGCACTTCCCTTGGGACCTGGAGTTAAAAATGTAGGACTGCTCATGATGTTCGCGGCGGAGTCAGTGACACTGCCATCCATTCTGTCCTTTTGACTGTTGGTGGAGCCACCGCCACTACTTCCACTCACTGACCCTGTCTCATTTATCTTTTTCGATACATTGCTACCACTAGTAATCTCACCTAGTAAAGGGGATTCAATTTTCACTCGTACCGCTTGTCCAGACTCCGGAAGACAACCGGGAGCTCCGACTGCACTGGAAGCATGGTAATGTTGAATGTGCTGCTGGAGAAAGTAGCTGGAGTAGAATTCTTTCGAGCAGATCGGGCACACCAACGAAGCTGATCCAAGTGGAGCTTGTCCAGCGAACTGGGCCGCTGCTGCTGCTGATGTCGGTGACGTGCTGACGTTTGCCAGTGGAGGGCTCCAAGCAACTGAAGATGTGGATACGCGGTTTAGCTCCATAATCATGGTCTGGAGACGACGTAAGTCGTCAGAATCAGAAGTCGCCTCTCCTCTGCTCTCATTTTCCACATTAGCCGCGGATTTTTTGGCTGAGTCGGACTTTGCCTCGGCTTCTGCATCAGAGTCAAAACCTTGATCTGTGTCACCCTCATTTTCTTCCCTTCCGTTTGACGATTTTCCTCCAACGCCAGCTTGTGTGAAAATTGAAGCTGCCTCAGACATGAGTTTACTTGTCAGAGGATCGGATGACTCTTGTTCCGAGTCCGGGTGAAAGTAAGACTTATGCATGCGGAGTAGGTAGATGGTTTGGAAGGAGCGATTGCAAATATTACACTCGTAGTCCATTTCCGTGGTATTCTCATTGCTGTCAAGAACTGCCGACTCGTTGGCTTGATCGTCAAATGCGGTGGGAGGAATTGGTTGGAAGGAGAGAAGAAAGGGTGGGAATGCCGACTGCAGCAAAAGTCTGTGCTTTTTGATAATATGACTTCGGAGAAGTTGCTGGCTTGGAAATTCACGGAAACAAAACTGACAGGTATTCTCTGCATTGTTCACAACCACGCCCGTTCCCAGTTGTTGCGGCTTCAATTCCAAGGAAGACAGTTTGAAAGATGATGAATTCTCGCCAAGATTTTCGGGACTTCGCAATCTTGCATTCTCTCCATCACCACGGCCACCACCACTCGCAGCCAACATCAACTCTGACTGGAAGCTGTTTAAAGAGTTTGGAGGAGCATTTGACTCATCCGAGTGTCCCATGTCGGCATCATCTCTTTGTCCACTTTCCCCATGAGCGACTCCACCACCACCACCGCTTTCCTCGAAATTCTTTGTTACCAAGTCTAATCCCAAGGTCTCCAAGCCGATTTCACGGAGCGTTGCAAGTCCTGGCATGGATCCCTCCTCGGATGATCTTTTAACTCCCTCACTCATCCCGTTTGTGAATCCTTGACGAGATGAGGAAGATGATTTACTACCGCCACTTCCACCATTTGGTTTCCCACTTTCTGGCGGAATTGGAATACCGTGGATTTTTGCCTTGTGTCTTTTCAGGAAGTACTTATTACAAAATTCCTTTTGACAGAGTTCGCAAAAGGACTCCCGTTGATGTTGGGAAGCAGTGCTGCTGCCGCCACTGCTCCCGTTCTTATCTCCTCCTCCGCCGGTGGAAAACGCGGAGGTGAATGAGGATTCAGCTGCGGCCGTTGCACAACTGCCACCACCACCTTTCAGCAAAGCTGCCGCGGCAGCAGCAGCAGCAGAGGACGTTGTACAAGATGAGGAGGATGAAGCCGTTGTTGTGGTTGCCGTTGGTTGTTGCTGAGGTAGACACTGTGAGAGTGGATTAGTGACTGCCGACGAAGAGCTGGTTGCATGAGCCGCTGTTAGATTGAGGAATGATGAGGACGACGGAGATGAGGATATTGCTGCGGCTAGTATTTGATTGGAAGCTAAAGAGGCGGATGATGGAAGTTCCGAGTAGACGCCGTGTTTGTTGGCCTTGTGTGTTTTGAGAAAATACTTGTTGCAGAATTCTTTGTTGCACAAGTCACAGTACGCTTCAGGATTAAAGATTCTATGTGGTGGCATCCCACCCACGGATGTTGACCCCCCACCCTGTCCGTTTTGATTTGACCCTGTAGACGAGGTAGAGTTGGGTGTACCTGGCGGTGGATTCCCTTGTGGAATGCCAGAGGTGTTCAGGTTTTGTGAGTGTGGCTGTTGTTGGTGATGTTGAAAGTAGTTGCTAACTGGATTACCAATCCCTGAGGGGAACAACGCGGAGAATGGACTAGAATTAGTGATTGAAAATAATGGAGGAGAAACCTGGCGTGAGATTTGGGGAGAGCTGGATCCTGGAATAATAAGTCGGGAATGAGGAGATGGTGAACTTTTGGTCCCTTGTCCTGCAGCTTCAGTCTTGTCTGTTTCGATGGAGGAATTACTACCTGACGGCTGTACATTCAGACACGAAGTAAGAACGGATGCTGATGATGATAACAGAGATGACGACGCCTGTGCAGCCAACAGGCTCTGATGATGACCCCCAGACTCGGAGTCAGGAGCATACTTTCCGGTAAGATTCAGTGGAAGCTGCTGCCGGCGAGATACTCGCAACGCACCCTCCTCGTTGTCCTCGTCCTCGTCGTCATCAGACTTTTCCTGTTTGAGGGACAAGGTCTTGCTATGTCCTTCCGGATGGTACAGCTCTCGTTCCGATGACAGCTCACCAGCCTCATCCCCTTCGGAGCCGGTGCCGGCACTCTCGGACAAGAGGGACCCGTGCTCCCTCGCCCCAAGACCAGATAACTCTGTGGCAGGGATACGAACTGGACGTGATTGTTTTCTCCTCTTTTTCCCTTTCGCGTCCATGGATCCTCCTCCGCGAAAATCCATGGCTTGGGACTCAGAATCAAAGGACTGCTCGAGTCCATCACGGTGACATGATCCTGCTGATGCTGACCATGCGCTGGGATTATTATCCCCTTGGAGAACACTGCTGTGCTGAAGAATCTCATCATTTCCACTTTCAAAACTACTGTTGCTTTCAACGCGACAAGTTTCCTCGGGTGGAGGATTTTCAGAGTGAATTAGAGTTGGTGTAGCATGGAGCCCGCCTGTTGGCCCGCCATTAAGTGTAGCTGTTGTTGCCATCGCCAGATTGACCACCCTACATTAACTCTGATGGCCCGTGACCCAACTAGAGGTCGAATTGGGTCCAACAAAGAGTTTCGCTACAGTGGGAAAAACAACACAGAAAACACAACGAATATTTATACACGTTCCTCCAAAAATCGCACCTTCCTCTCATCATCATCTTTTCACTTTCATGCGCATCATGCAAAAAACATTCCAATAACAATTTAGTAAGCTCATCTCTTTGAAAAGCATGCACAACAGCTCATGCACTATTACACAGCGTTATTATTGCGGTAAACTGTCATTAATTAAAGGTAAAGATAAACGAAACTTAACGTTAGAATACTTAAAGATATTAACTATAGGTCAATGGGGAAAATAATCGAATATGAACCTAAATAATAAGGACACAGGTCAACATGATCCTTGCCTTGAACATAATCTGCAGAAGGTGCAGCGGTGAGTGTTGTAGTCACAGTCCACACACAACAACGTGACATTTCTAAATCGCTTTTATATATCAATTAGTCACTTTTATGTATGCATATTGGTTATTACTATCAGTTTGAACTTAAAATCACACAACAATTTTCACAGTCCTTCATAATGTCTGTGTTGCATGTTTCCTCTAAAAACTATATAGTCAACAACACTCCACCACGCAATATAACAGCACAACACAGGAACAATTCATTGTAAAACGGTAGAGAAGTGGTGATAGGCCACTGTATCTTCTACTCTGACCAAGCACTGGGGCAATCTAAGGCATTCTTTTTTTAGAGAAAAGGCCGAAATCAAGTTAACTTCTTTGCTCTTTTTTCCCGTTTCAAAAATCACAATTAACAGTAGCAGCAGCAAGGATAAAACGCACTTGAGTACAACAATTCTCTACATTATTCACTACTACACATAAAAAGTATTCCATATGTAACTGAACAGTTAAACTAATTATTATTGCACAAAACAAAAATGTACGCACTGTGTGTAAAATGATTGTAAGTTTCTATTGCACATCATTTCTTCGGTATTCTCCGACTAGTTGGGTTAATCTTGATGAAAAACGTGATAAAAAAGATATATATACTTCATGTATATGTATGTATGTATATATTATACATGTTGTACATATTGTATGGCAGGCGCGATAAAAACAAGTACAACTTTTGTCATTTGTGCTGCTGCTGCTGTAGTAGAACATGTATAAAAAGTGTTAACGAAGAAAAGGAGACAAGAATATTACGGGAAGGAGAGAACGGCGACAACAACAACAAGAAGAAGAACGAAAAAGCAAGATTTATTTTTTTACTCCCACTACCACCTACTCCGTACGTACTCCTCGCACAAGTAGGAGGAAGAAGAACACAATGTGACTTTCATCGTTTTCAGTTTAGGTGAACTAGAAAGCAGCTCGGCAATAGTAAGTAAAGTAGTAGTAACGCATATAACACGAGAGAGCGCAAAAAAACTAGACTTTCTTTTTCAGACACAGAACTGGAGAGAGAGGAAAAAGGCGAGTAAGTTTGTGTGTGTGTGTGTGTGTGTGCGAGGAAAAACCTCTGTCTGTCTCTCACTTTCCTCCTGTCTTTCTTGCTTTCTTTTCTTTCTTCGTTTTTCTCCTTTCCTCGTTCCTTGTGAAGAGAAAGAAGGAGTCAGAGAAGCAACCAAGTCACAAGATTACAGTCTGCCGCTGATATCATTTGTGCTGCTTCTGCCACTACTACTCTTAATATGACTACTACTACGACTCCTGTTATTGTTGTTGTTGTTTTTCTTTTTTGTATCTTTCTTTTTCTTTCCTCAGCAGAGTAAAAATATCAACATGAAACGTTTGATAAGCAGTATAAAGAGGAGTTGGAAAGAGGTAGAAGTAGCTGCTGTTGTTGGATGTTGTTGTGCGTGTGTTTTTTCCCGGAATTGTATTGCAGCAGGGGCAGCATAACATTTTTCGCTTTCTACTTTTTTTATAATCTGCAAATAATGCAAAGTCAAGGAAATGCGAGTTGAGTACAAGTGGAAGAAACAAAAGAAGAAAAAAAAACTGTCAGAAAGGAAGAGGAAAATGAATGTGGAACTATTTCCTTTCTTTTATTCTAAAATGTTTTATCCGTATAACAGTTCTCTCTGTCTCTCTGTCTGTTGTCTCACGGCACGATCATGGTTTCAATGACAAAACATGAAGAATCGCATCATGACTGACACTCATACGAAGGAACGCGTATATAAAAAACACACATACATGATCCCACCATATAAATGTACAGTTTTTTCTCTTTCTCTCTTTCCATACAACACGTTTCTCGAGAAAATAAAAACCTTGCAAGGTTCATCACTCACTCTTTCCAGCAGTGTACTATGTATATCAGCTTACTTACATAATATTTTATTTTTTAAATGTCTGTTGTCTATCTATCAATCTATCTATCTTCTACACCTCTACGTTAGTATTACCACCACCATCACCACCGTTCCTTTTTCTTTACTCTTAAAAAAAGTCGACTAGAGAGTTATGTAATAACAAGACTGACTTTTTTCTACATAAAAAAACTGTGGGAGCGAAGATATTAGATATATTTTTCGTATATTGTATAATATTCTATTATATTATTATTATCACCGCACCGGCACTCCTGGACTAGTAGACACACACACCAGCGTAACAGCTAGTAGTGGAATGAGAGAAAACCTTTTGTAGGTAACGACTTTGGTGTATAGGTAGTGGCACTGCCAAGCAGCCAGCCAGCCAGTCAACTCAGCCAAGTCGCAAACACAAGCGAACAATGCACGTACCCACCACCAACCATGCATCCATGCATACTTACTACTTACTACACCACCACCACCACCGTTCAAAACACATGCAGAAAGGCATGCATAGCATAATATACCATGATGGAGAATAAAACTGGAGAATAGTAGCACACGTTCAGCAGAGGGAGAAGAAGAGAGAGAGAGCAGCTGAAAACTCACAATTTTTTGGAAAAAGCCAGCCTGCCGAAGAAGAAAGAGCTGTGATGGTGGTTGCCTTTGCTTTTCTGCTGCTCAAAGTCTCCGGTTTTCCTATGCTTTTTCGATTGCTTCAGATAATATGCTTTTATACTTAAATATTGCTGCTCTGGTGCTGCTGCTGCTGAAACTTTGCTTTATATTGTAGATCATGATGATGATGATGATGGTAGTGGCGGCGGTGGTGGTGGCAGTGGTCGTGTGCGACTTGGCTTTGGCTTCTCACTCAACTCATGAGAGAGAGAAGAGAACAGAGAGTAGATAGGGGTAGTAGTGGATAAGGTATGTAGGTAGCTAGGTAGGTATATATGCTTTCTCTCTTCACAAATCCCGACTTTTTTCCCCAAAAAAATATTATTCCCTAACCCCTGTGTTTTGTTGTAAATACACGGAGAGAGATAGATGGATACACACACACACAATCAGAAATGTTATGCAGACCAGAAGAGAGAGAAGAGAACAAGCGTGCTTGTTTGTGTGTGTAATGTCTACCTACTTTACTTACTTACATGATGCATATAAAGCTATCTGATGGAAAATGATGAAAATACTGAAAACCATTATCGGAGCAAAAGGCGAAGAAGAATGCCCATCGTCATAATATGCAGTTATAAAGCGCTGCTGCTCCTCGCTGTTCCTTCGGTTCTATTGCATTTTGGCAACAACGTTATACGTAGGTACTCACACAACCAGTTTCCTCTTCGTCTTCCTCTCTCTCTCTCTCTCCAGAAAACTCAGAAAACTGAAAATAATGTATTGTTGTGTGCGGTGTGTGTGTGTGCGTGTACTCTTGATGATGATCATCTACGCGGAATTAAGCAATGAAAATCATGTTTTACTGAGAAGAGAGCGGAGATAAAAACGTAAAATTTCCACACTCGCCGTAAACATATATATTTTTGAGAAATAAGCTTAGGTAGCTGTAGCAGCAGCAAGAAGAAGAAGAAGAGAATTATTTTGAGCTGGTTCGTTTCTCCAGTAAAATTACATTATTATATGAATGAGCTATACACTATTACCGCCACCACTACTATTACAAGCGTATTTTATTCCTTGTATGAAAAAAACTCATTCATCAGCCACCGTTACTATTTCTACGATACAACCACCTCCACCACACTACTCATTATTCTCTCTTGTTATTTTCTGTACATCTTTTCCCTTCTTCCATATCCTTCTGCTCATATTTAATCCAAGAGCTTTATTGATTCTCAAAAAATTATATATAATAATAATGTGCATGCCTCATCAAATCATGGTGGCCGTGACGGTTTCTTTTATACGCCAACATTCTGCATGCAATGTTTTTTGAGTTTTGTAGCTATTCATGTTTCAGTTTCTACTTGATATCAGCAGATAAATACACTTTGTAATGATATGTAGCTCCAAATATAATATGCTGCCATCATGGTGCACAGGGTTCGTTGCCGTACAATTATGATTAGTTGTCATCACAGTTATATTGCACTTGCTATTATATGCATCAGATTGATTTTTTAGACAAAAAGCCACCTTTCCACGTAATTTTTTTTCTCTGAACTCACTCTTATAATGATGATAATCATAAATTAGTGATAATTATAATGCTGGGCGTTATCCTATTAAATAGTTGCCGCTACTGCTCATCATGATGAGATGAACATATTTTTCAGAAAGAACAGTCATTGTTCTCTCATGTCGACTAGGGTTTCATTTTATTATAATTATTTATGCATACAAAAATCCAAAGCTTTTTTTGGTATATAGCGATGACGGCAGTTGAGCGCAACTGTTTCGCACACTCTTTTTTCCTTTTGCTTTGCTTTGCTTACTTGCTGGAGAATAAGCAATATCCCATTTTAATATTAATGTTAATTAAATAATAATAAAAATAAATTAAAATAATGACTTTTGCGGAAGTTTTAACGCGCCCGCGTACCTACCTATACCCATATGCAAAAAAGCTAAACGAGAACAATAAAATGGAATAGTAAAATGACCTGTGTGTGTGCGCTGCACTCTCATAAAAATCCATCATCTATTTATTTAACTTTGTATTAAATTGTGCAGGCAGACGTAAAAAATATAAATATTCATTTTTATTGCGAGAATAAGGCACACTACTTATTACTCTTCTCTCTGTTTGTGGGTGGATGCGTTGATCAAAATGTTGCTTGTGTGTGTGTGTGTGTGATGTGTCGTGTCACAACTACTGTCACCACAGTTATAATAGCTGGCAGAGGAGGAGAGAAGAGAGAACAAACATTGTAAATATCTAATATTTTATATGCCGCGTCGTCATTGTCGCATTACTCACGTCTCTTATTTGTTCAAAAAAAATGAATAAAAAACTGTGACTAGTAAGTAGTAAAGGGTGTGCTGTTTTAGGCGACAATAACGAGTCAGTATTATTATTGCCATCACGAAATCGTGGTGATTTAAAGTTATATTAGCTTATCGGTGTATATTCTTTTCGGATATTATCAGTTTTTCTGGCATTTTCTGCAGTAATGTTCAGCTTTGTTTTAGAATGGGGTATATTGATATTTCGTGTCATCTCGAAGATGGATGCAAATCGATTGAAACTTGAATTGTTATAATGACATGTATGCCTATTTAAATTCGATTTGAAACTATCTCGTGAACCATGGACAGCAGAAGTAGTAGACTGACTGAACACCAAAATGAATAAGTAGCGTAGTATGATATATTGTTTGCGTTACTTACTAATATTGAATCTCTTCATCATCATCATCGCCATCTTGCGTTAGTCGACTTCGACAAACAACGCTTACACTAATAAAAAGGATGCATGCATTTTATATATTATTTCATATTAACTGATACTACCACGTACTCGATAAACTTTAGTTTGTCACTATTGAAGTATTTTTGAGTCCGCCGATATTTATATCTATAAAAATAAACGGCGTAATAATAATTGAGTTGCATATTAAATGTATAGTAGTATGCAAGAGGAGCAATATATCCAATTGAGAGCAGAAAGCTAGCTGACTAGTTACGTATAAAAAACGTGCCGTTGACTATTTTTAGTTAGTTATCGAGACTCGAGTGGAAAGAGAGAAAAAAAATTAGATCAATAAAAAGGAATAAAGTTTGAAAAGAGTATAGAGAAACGACTCTGTGTGTGTGTGTGTATTTTTTTGTTCTACTTAGCTAATTAGACAATTTTACTTGTTTCACCAAAAAGAGTTGTAGTAGGAGTTAGATGGTGACGGCGGCAGCTAACAGGAGAGAGAAATAACATAACTGTTGTACGTAGAAGAGCCGTGCTCAATTCCTTTTTTCAACTTTGTTTCTTTCTCCATTCTATTTTTGTATTGTGTTGTAGTATCCACCCAAATGCTTATATATATTTTATACGGACTACATGGAAAACAATCTAGCACACCATCTATCACGATATGAATCAAAATTGTCTGACAAACAAATAATATGACAAATTACGAGGGGCCACCCATTTACGTCCTTTTTACTGACGAGAGCATGCATAGTCATATAGGCTAGTAACCAAACCAGCAGCAATATTTTTTGAAGAAAATTACCCAACGTTCAATTATGAAGAGTGTACCTTTTTTACAACAAGCTCTATTGTCTCAAATAGAAAATTAAGGAAAAATACTGTAAATATACTACATGCTACTCCTATGCCGCTGGTTGGTGAGCACAACTTTAGCGTGGCGTTCTCTGTGGAGCCAGCTTTTTAGCTATCAGCAGACCAGCTCAGCGTTTTAAGCAATAGGCGCTTATGGACAGAGAATGTGCTCGTTGAGTTGGCTTCTTGCTTCATGCTATTCTTCCCCTTTTGTTCGCTTTCCCTATGTGTGTGGTAGAAAGTGGCTGAGTAAAAATCCAGAGAGAAATTACTTTTTCCTCCTGCTGCCATTTCGAAACAAAAAAAATACTACTACAGTCTCAGTACTAGTAGCTCTTACGTGTGTATATCCTCATAAAGGAAGAATGGAAGAGAGAAAGAGAATCATACGATTTTAATAGAAAATGAAACACAATAGAAATTCCCTATACTGCTCTTATAATATTGGAAAAATTGAACAAAATGCACATGTTTTTCTTTTCTCTCTCTCTCATTTTACAAGAAACTAAATATACATAATAATAATAATATAATAATATGTATAATACGCAAGCCATAAAAATCATTCTTATACGTTGAAAATAGTCACACATGCAAGGCAAAAATTCTAGTGCACGTTGTTGTTGTTCCCTTGCCAGATGCACAATGTATCGGTGTGTTCAATTAATATGAAAAAAATAGAAGAGGATAATAATATTGGCACAAACAAGCAACTCTGTTTTTTACCTCTCTTTTACGTAAACGGTTATAAATGTGTAAGTATGCATAATATAATATGTACGTCTTGTCCATAACAAGTAGTGGTGGTGGTGGTGAAAAAGGTATAATATGGTGGTATGGTCCGTGTGAATATGTGGGCCTGACTGGTTCCATGCTGTGTGACAATAAGCCAACGTCCGTCCGTTCCTCTGTACTTATTATTAAATGCGTACTTGCATATTTTATTGTCGCTCGATCAATTTAAAAACGACAAATGGGTTTTCGTTGCATGCATGGATTTCACTGGGGAAAAAGTCCAATACATTTTTTAAAATATTGATACGAGTACACACTTACTTTTCCATAAATGCCCACGTTGCACTCAGAACACGAACAGACTTAACACACCTCATCATCATCCTCTTGCATCGTTTCCTCTGACGTTTTCTATATACATTTTTTGATCGGTTGTTTTTAAAGGAAATTAGAGTAAAAGACTCAAATCTTTTTGATGGAAAAGTCAATAAACGGTACAATAAACAAACAGGGAGAGAGAAAGAGAGAGTAAAAGCGCGCCGCGGAGAAAAGTAAAGGGTAAAAATCTGACGAGATAGGTTTTTAAGGTAGTGGGAGCGACTGCTTTGCATACAAAACAACAAAGGAGTATATACATATGGATGTCTCCCTATACTGTGGCATGTACATATCTATACTCCTGGCTACATTTTATATACATATCATTATCATTGTGGTTTTTTTTTCGGTTTGCTTCTTCTTCTCTCTTCTCGGCATTCTTCTACTAGCAGCAGCAGCAGCGCATCTTTCATCTCTTTTCCACCACCGCCACCACCACCACTATTGCTATAGCCCTACTCCTTGCACACGTTTCTTCTTTTACTTGCTTACTTAATTCAGAGGTTGACGTCGAGGATGTGGCAGTCAGTCGGCAGTGTAGGAGTTTTTTACACTTTTACAAATAAACACACACGCACACACAGCTCCTTTCCACAAGAAAGCACACACAGAGAGAAAACACGTTTAAACCTAAATGATATAAACTGATATAAAGCTCGTGAAAGGAGAGAGATGATATATGTAATCATCCTGCGAATTGTAATGGGTATATATGGGGTATACAGAGAAAATGCATGTAGGCATGTACATACATCTCTAATGTAATAGTAAGTTTTGCACAAGGTGGTGGTAGTGGTGTCAACGGCGGTGGTGTAGAAAACCCCATTAGTTCGACAGTGTTTTTAACCCATTATCAGCACAGTTTTCTTGAGCAAGAGAGAAAAGAACAGAGAGAGTGTCATGGACTGAAAATGTGAGTGTGTGTGTATGTGTGTGCGGATTGTAGATGCATAATATGTGCAACACATATAGGCATTATAATAAGCCTATTAAAAGGAGTGTACTTGAACCTACGTATGTATGTGTCTTGCAGGTTTATACTCGATAATCTATTATATAAGTAAATATAGTAGTTGTAGTAATAGTAGAAGTGGCACACAAAAAAGAACTCCATATATTATTCTTTGAGCTGCTAAAGGTGAAGGTATATATGTATGGGCAACATTTTCCAAAAAACCGTATTATGACTTACGTCAGCCCCGTATTTACTTTTCTTTTTTGTGTATGTGCTCCTATGCTCTTGTGTGTAGCAGAGCGCTTGGACTATCCAATCACAGCGCTAACACTTTCTTGGAAGCTCACTTTTTTAACAGCCAATACAAAATAGCTTTATAAGCTTTTTTCAGTGTGCATGTGTGTGTGTATTGATGACGACTAGACTTGAATTGAATGCGATGATGATGATGACGATGATGATGGTGGTGAAATGAGAAGACTTTTTTACCAATCAAAGCAGCGCTTCACACAACGGAAATGTTTCTAAACTGTTTCCATCTTAATGAATACCTCGAGAGTAAAACTACTTGCTCTCTCTCTCTTCTCCCTAGTTTCTCTCATTTTCTTCTGTTTTCTTCTCTCCACGTCTTTCGTCTTTCCATTCTCTCTAGTGGCATTGATTTTCAAGAGCCGAGGAGAGAAGCAGAGCCCAAAACCCCTAATCGTGTTCTAAGCTTTGCTTACACAGCCAACTAAATTTTTCCTCGCAATTTTCCCTTTTCTCTAAGTTCATTAAGAAATGAACTTCATTT
Organism: Sinella curviseta; assembly: GCA_004115045.4. Lineage (NCBI taxonomy): Eukaryota > Metazoa > Arthropoda > Collembola > Entomobryomorpha > Entomobryidae > Sinella > Sinella curviseta. The sequence continues at coordinate 5,506,287 of CM065489.1, forward strand.
TCGCTTACTTTGTTAAATTGCTGTCATTTTATTCTTGATGACCATCACGATACAATACATCGCTACAAAACCTACCAACGCTAACTATTCCGTTCTAAAAACAACAATGTATGTAGAATTTAGTGAAGAAAGGAATAAAACATTTTTTTTTCGTTGCTGTGTGCTGGATAAAATAAACAACAAGATATATGCATACACAGAAAAAAGACTTTTATCTCACCCTTTGGGTTTTTCTGTTTTAACGGCGCGGCGTTTTTTTTTACCTGAGCGTGTCTGTCTGTACAAAAAAAATCAATTATTTTTTCAGGAAAACTGATACGGTGGCTTATATGCTGCCCAAAAATTTGTCAAGTAGACAGTCATGTTGTTAAAATTAAGTTATTTACCGCACGTTGACATCCGCTCATCAATTTGACTACCACACACCATCATCACACGACCAACGAGTAGTTTTTTCAATTTATTGTCAATATGCTCTGTTATTTGTCGTTGACAAAAATTGATAATGGTAATACATAATAACAATAAAAAGCTCACATAACAATACTCGATATAATAGCCAGTTTAAATTGGCACTTTTCGCCAGAGAGTAGCAATTTAAATAGTGTAGTAGGAGTATCAGAAGGAGTACTACTAGTAGTAGTTGTTGTAGTAGTGATAGCGATGATGATGATGATGATGGCAGCGGCATTAATACCAACCACCACCACCACTACTACAAGAAGATATTAACAAGCCCACTTTAACTTTGAACAAGTTGGCAGGAGTGGCTTATACATAATTGTTAAAGGGGTAGTCCCAGCAACGTCAACATGCACACTTTCCACCATGTAGTCTACCTCCCATGATTACACTCACTAAATTTTAAATAAATTCAAAACTCCAGATTGACTGGGTGGAGTATTAGACCATTAAAAATTCAACAAGCACAAAAAGCTAAACAAGCTCAAGTGGAGGAGGAGGTGGTGGTGGTGGTAGCTTTAGACTTTTCACAGAATGTCTATCTACCAGTCATCTATTTGCTTACCTGTTACCGTGAAATGCTTGCACAAAGGCTTAGTCGTATATTAAGCATATAATCTGTATAAAAGCCATATACATTAGGTACATGCATACATCACATACATACAAGCATGCTTAGCTGTTGTGCATGTCCATGCTCGTCCTTTCAGAAAATAACATTTTTTTGCGAGTCGAGTGGAAACAGTATGACATGAAGAAAGGCTTGAAATGAAAAAAATATGCGTACATTCAATTGAACAAACTAGGTACGCACACGACATTTCACTCTGGAAACTGAACAAGAAGCAATAAACCAACCAACTAGTAGTAGTAATAGTACTTTAGAGGAACACTTATATTTGCAATAATAATAAGTACATGACAGCTAGCAGGCAAGAGATGATAGTGCACGAAGCATTTTTTTAAATTGTTAATATGGTCATGCAGCGTGTAAAATTGTGTGTGTGATGTAAATGGGAGAATGAGAAAAAACTTACGATTTTTCTGACCTCCAGGTTGTACGGTCACTCCATTTGAAGTCACTTGTCGATCGTGATGATGATTTAGAGTGGTGCTAACTAGGAGAAGAGAAATTAGCAAGGAGCAGCAGTAAAAATAGTAATTATTATTGTTGTTGTTTTTGTTGCTGTTGTTGTCGTTATTGGAAAGCAATTGACGGTAATGATGATCAAGAGGAAAGTCGTGACGGAGGAAGTAGTCCAATGTACTATGACGATGATGATGGTCGAGCGAAACGTGTTTGCGAGTGGCTTTGAAAAGTGACATACTCCGAATGTCGGCACTTGCAGTCTAGGTAAGAAGATATATTTTTTATTTCTGTGCGAAAAAAAAGACAATAGAGGAAAAAATATTGTCAACAAATCGTTCTCCATCAACTCTGTTGTTTTTTTAAAAGAGAGATGATTTGACCAATTAAATGATAAATATTATACATGTTGAAAAATAAATAAATAAACTTGCTACTATCATTAGTTCTATATATTTAACAGCTAACTGACCATAGAATGACAAACTAGTGGACATTATTTTTCAAAAAGAGAAGGAAAAAATGTAGTTTTCGGCTTTTTAACAGACTTCTCCATTATGCATTGTCATTTCCATGTCTGGTTTTTCCCTGTTTCTGGTTGAACTGTGTGCACAAAATGTGGAATAATAATGGTAAGTAGCAAGTACTTACACAGCATGACTTACTCCACAATACTATCATTTTGTGCAACCACATGTCTCAAAGAGAGTACTACTGTCATGTTATGTAAGGCAGAGAGAGAGAGAGAAAGAGGCATGCTTTCTCTTGACTTGCCATCACATACTCTCACAAACAGAACCACTTTTTTCCTTCTCTTTCTCTTTTTTTAGTCGTCACCAGCAATAAAAAACAACGTGCGTGTGCGTTCGAATAGAATAAAAATAGCCGCAAACAAGAAGAAGGTAACAAAATGGAAAGCGTACACACACAAGCAAAGAAGAAAACAAGGATGATGGGGAAAAAGTTGAAAGCAAAACAAAAATAAAAAAAAAAGATTTCTTCTGGCAACCAAAGTGAACTAGTAAATATTTACTCTTGTTCTAGATGAATATATTTACATTTTTATGATGTTATTTTTCCTCCGTTAAAAGGTGAGTAATTTCTCTGGGGTATTATAAGCTTGTCCTTTCTTTGCTTTTGTGGTTATATTGGCAAGAAATATTATAATATATAGTCTTTTTCTGACTTATTTTTTATCCTTTTTGTATGCGCAGCAATATCTGTTTTACAAAAAAAAAATTCAACGCGACACTTTCACATCCCACGGTAACCAACAAACTTGCATTATTTATGTAGCGAGGAAAAAAGACAGTGTTTTTTTCTCAAGAAAAATGAAATGTTCGCCAAAAAGTCATCTCCTCACACGGCACATAACAAAATAATAATAGTAATAGTAAAAATGGTAGCTGATCAAGTTGTTTTTATAAATGATTAACACAAAATCATCGGCTAGAACGTTTTCCCCAAACAATGGACGAGACACTTTTTATTTCTTGGAATAATTGATACGGAATCGTTTATAAAGAGGATGACGACAAGTATTGTACATAATAATAAGTAAGTACAAGTATTCTGGAGTATATCCGTGTTAATTTAGTTTGACACTTTTCCGTTTCATTGCAAAAAACTAATATTTTACCCGCTTAACCGAACTGCACAGTTTCTCCCCTCTCTTTTCTGCCAGAGAAATACACTAAACAGCATGTCGTCACTGGTGGAAGTGGTTTGGGCAGCCAAACAGATTTTAACCGAATGAATGGAAAACGAGAACGTTGGCAACGAGAGGAAAGGATGGAGACAGAGAAGTAAAGGAAGAAGCACAGTTTTCACTTGTTTTTAAACTCTCAAACTTCACTCCCATTCCGCATTCTTGCTTTCACTCAACGAGTTTGGACACACAAGTTTTATATTTTTCAACAAACAAAAAGCAGAAATGAAAGTATGTTGTTTGTCATTGTATGCGCCCTGTACCATACTCAACCTTGCTCGGATTTCTCCACACGTCGTTACTCCACAAACCAGTTAATGCACATTTTGGATATTATTTATTTTAAAAAAGGAACGAATCGTATCATATGGAATGGTATATAATCCAGTCAGGAGTTCACGCACTGAAAAACGTTGGAAATTAATGGCTGGGAAGAGCATAAAAGGCAAAAAGCTTCTCTATCAACGAATGATTGCAGGGGAAAAAAGGACGATGATGATCAGGACGATGTTGTTGATGACGTGCGCCTTTGTTGTGTGTGGTGGATGTTGTATGATGTGTTGTAGTAGTTGTAAATGACGAAAAGAAAATGACGACGACGACGACGATTGTGTTAATGACGGAATACATATATATTTTATGCAAAGAGATCGTACGACTTTATTAGTAGCGCGTACATGTATATACTATGTATATCTGGTACTGATAATCCAATGCAATAATAATAGTAATTTTTATAACAAGTAGTATCGAATATTGTAAGTTATTAGTAGTAGAGAAGTAGATGTAGTAGCGATATATATGGATCTAAAAAAACGAGAGAGACACACACATACACGTAGTAAGTAGTAGTAGAGAGACACAGCGAAAAAAATAGTAATTTTTTGGAATGAAATAAGTGAAAAATAGTGTTATTAAATCTATACAAGGTATTGAGAGAATATAAAACTAGAGATACGGAGTCAACGGGGAGGAAGAGACGTTGATGACAAAACAGAACAACTGCACAGTGTGACTCCCATCGTCAGAGTGTAAAGTTGGTGGAGTCTTCACATGAACCTTTTTCCTTCTTTCTTTTTTTCCATCACTCTCACATCAGAAAAACAAGCTTGCTTACTTACTTACTTGCCTGCTTGTAGTAGTGCTAGCTACTATGGCTATGACTCTCTTTCTCTCTCCGCGTAGTACACACAGCTTTTTTCTCCCTTTTTCTTTCATTTGCTCACTTGCTCTCTCTCTCTCACTCACTCTCACTCTACATACATTTTTGGGATATAGGAAACAAGAGAGAGTGAGAGAGCCAATGCAATGCATTCCACCTATACCAATACATTTTCATCCACATCTACTTTTCTTATAGCTCCATAATAATGTTTAACGGTATACCAAGTTAGCCGACAAAATCTACCATACTTATATGCATGGTGACTGGCTTGCTTACTTATTATTTTCTCCACTCTCCTTTTCCCTCTCGTAAACACACACTCTCATCGTCGTTGTCGCCGCTGCTGGCTTGCTCTTCTACACATTGACTAAAGCAGTGGTAGTAAAAGTTATAGCAAAGTCTTGCCAATCTACTCACACACTACTACTCTCTCAGTCAGTCGAGTTTTCCACTGAGCTTTTCCGTTAACGTTTACTTTTTCTCTTTGTAACTTTGTCGTCGTTCGTAAGCACCCTATCTCTCTTTGTGTTGTGGAGGAGGAAGAAAAACATGGTGAATGCATGGCTACCACACTAATACTTCTACTCCTACAACTACTTCTACTACTACGACTACTACTATTCCCATTCTCGAACGATGGAGAAGATGACGACAAAGGTACAGAGAGAGAGAGAAAGAGAGAGATGGAATATTATCCTGACGGTGGTGGTGGTGGAGGAGAGGAAAGAGTAAGCGAGAACAAGAGAAGATGACAAACAGTGTGGTGCATGTGTACGCACAACAACTACTACGATGACAACTATTACTACTCCTACTACTATCACCACCACTTTCTAATGTACATTTATTTTTTTTCGGCATGTATTGTCTTCTTTCTCGCAGCTTTTGCAACACTATATAGCATACTAGTCGACAAAAGCAGACCAGTTTTAGTTTTTTTTATCTTCCTTTTTTTGAAGGTTTAAAGGAGAGAAAAAAAATGAAAAGCAAGCGAGCAAGCAATTTAGCGAGAGTATAGGGGTGGTAGTATATAGTAGCAGCTTAAATGTGTGTACACGGATATTGCGGGCTCCAGTAGTTCACTAATAGATGCCTTTTCTTTCTTTTTTTTCTTCCTCTCTCATTTTCCTTATAGGAGAAAGACACAAGAGCAGTGTTTTTTTGCTTGTGTATTGCATTGGCCAACTACAAAATTACTAGCACTAAGTTACTTGCTAAGTTGGAGGAGTAAAAGTAGTAAGTAAACAAGCCTGGCTAAAAGAGAGAGAGAGAGAGAGACAGAACCCCATCGTGTTATTGGGAACAGCATGGAGGTGCACACGGAGAAAGAGAAAATGTGTGTGCGAGTCTGTGTTTTAGCCGCCGATTTTAATGTATCGGATGGAAGGGAGGCAAAAGCTTACTTACTCTGTAAGGTCTCCTCCGTCTTTCTTTTTCCTTACAACCAACAACGTATTTTTGCGTACCTACATACTACTTTGTACTTACTTACCCTTCTTTCTCTGGAAAAAAATATAAAACTTGCAGGTTTTTGGTCGTGTGTGTGTTGGTGGTACTACTATTATTGCTATATTGCTGGTGATACATTGCTTTGTTCAGTGTTTCCCGAGCTGAACTGTGGATACGCTGGAAATAGCGTGCTTTTAGTTAGTTGCTAGTACAACTCAACTAATACTGATAATTCCGCTGCTTATTCTGTTGTCGACTTGGTTTTGACACTCAACCTCACTCTCCCTCTTCTCTCGCTGGAAGAAAGGTAAGATAGAAGCAGGAGCAAGCAAGGAAAAAGCAGAGAAGCAGCAGCGTGTCTCGCTCAAAAGAAAATTCCAACTTGGTTGTTGGCGACGTCGTCGGCAGCAGTAGCAGCAGCGATGGTGGTTCGTAGTACGTTGGAACAACAGATAAAAACAGTGCGCACACAAAAGTCATTGCTTTCTTCTCTCTCAAAAACCTGCTCGCTTGTAAAAGTTGAAAAATGAAAACTGCGTCCGTCATCCATTCACTCTGTCCATCATGGCAGGAGCAGCAGCAAAGCAGCATACTTTGTATTTTTTACTACTTCTACTACGGCTACATGCATAATATGCGACGATATCTATTATTATTACTCCCATTTGCCGCACAAAAGGATTTTGCATGCATGATGTGAGTATTGAAAAATATGCTCAATACATAAATTCTTCCAACATTGTGAATACACAGGCACAGTGCCTGCCTCTCCTTCCATACATTTTCCATGATACATTGTAAAAAGATTATAAATATATTTATTAAACTGCAGCTGCACGCTCCGCCTCCTCATTCTTCTGTTTGACTACTTTATTTACTGCCTCTCTCGTTTGTATGGAAGCCCCTTTTCCTTATTTATCGCGGACAGAGTTTATGCACATAATGAGCTGACAGTCACAAAAGCAAATGTAGAGACACAGGTAAGTAATACGGACACTAAATATATGCACGATAATTATTAATACGCAAAGTATTTAGCTTTTAATGGATAGGTAGGTATAGAAGCATACACCCTTTTAATTTGCCAATATTGGCAAATTCTACAGGACTGACGTCAGCAGCGGTCACGAGTTTTAAAATAAAACTCATTAAATCATATCTTAATTACATGCAAATCTATTTCTAATATGTTTTGAGGGGTTGGCCATGCAAAAGCATTTTATGACGATGACGACGACGGTAGCTACTACTGGGATGACTCATATAAAAAATAAATGGCTTGGTTGTTGGATACCAAGAAGTTGCAACATCTCCCAGTTTTATCGCAAGATATGTCGAGGTTATGTTTGTTTCTGACCATAATATTTAATATATGAGAGGAGCAGCGAGAAGGATGAGGAAGCTTTGCTCTGCTCGGCTCTCTCTGCTATGTGTCTGCGTGTGTAGTGCTGTGGAGCTGTGTGTTCTTGGAGGAAAATGAATGGAGTGAGTTGAGTAGTGAAAGAACATAGGAAAATGGAAAATTGGTTAGTGAAGAGAAAGAAACATTGTTATAATGATTGTATCTCTGGTGTGTGGTGCGTTCAACTAATATCTAATATCGGAACAGAGAGAAACAAAAGTATGGTGATGATGCATTCACCCTAAAATGGTTGTAATAATGCTGCTTCTACTACTACTACTACTGCTCCTGCTGAAGAATCATACAAAGTATTTATTCCAATGGAATGGAAAGACTTTAACTGATTGCGAGAGACACGAAGTGAGCAGAGAGAGAGAGAGAGAGAGAGAGGTACGCGAAGCCCATATAATAAAATATAAAATGAGGGAAGAAGGAGAGAGAAAAACAGAGAAGCTCACTCTGGAAGAACTACTGAAAGGCAAAGCCACCGTGAGTGTGTGGCAAGTCTGAAAATACCACGCAATCGCCCCAAATACAATCGATTGAAATGACGGAAAGCAATATGAAATTCTCTATTTTCATCCCCATAGACCGTAGGATTTCTGCCCCAAATTTTTTCTCGTCACCCCTCCCATTTCCTATCTATATGAATTTATATTAATATACGACTCTCTCTCTTTCACAGTGTGTGTGTGTGTGTGACTTCTCCTTTCCAATCCAAACCAAAACAAGTCCATGTTCATGTTCTCTCTCTCTCTCTTTCGCTCTGTATTAGTTACTTTCTGAATTTCTATTGTGCATGTACATGCATAACGAATATTTTTATTATTCCTTCCGATTTTCCTTTTAAGCAGCAGCTCAAAGCAGAAAACGGGCGGATTTCTTCTCATCTCTTCTCTCTCTCTCTCACTCACACACACACACGTACATTGTACTTTATCGTGTACTAACCATCCATGCACTCCTTATATGCACTCACTAAAACAGCCATATAGTGAACTAGTATAGTAGTCGCCTGCCTTTTGCAATCCGATCCGATGGCTTCAGCGGCGGCACCAGATATTATAGAAAATGTGAACCACTTGAATAGGTAATCTACTTCAGTTCAGAGAAAGAGAGAGCACCTTTGATGCTCTGCTCTCTCTCTCTCCTTTCTCTCTTCCTCATCTCTTTTGGTCGACCTTTATAAATCATTGAATCATCATGCCACACCATAGACCAACCTGGCACTACTATACTAGACGCTTTCTTTCTACTCATTATACTATGCATGTAATCTTTTTATTATAGCGGGTAATGGTAATATTCATCCAACCAAGGCTCAAGATTTATTTAAAAACTCAAGTATACTCTCTCTAGTACATAATGTGCTTTTGCTATCGGTGCTATTATGTGTGTTCTCATGCCGCATTTACGGATATGAATCTCCATTATTATTGCTAAGCTGCCGCCAGTGCTGCTTCTGCTGCTGTGCTGCTTTTCATGCCAAACAATTAAACTTTCTAATACTTGCTCTGATCCCATAAGACAACCCATTAGAGGATATGTTATGTAAAAGTTGAACAAAATTCACTACTCCACGTGCCCCAACTTCGATCTATCTGTCATTCTGGAAATACGATGATGATCGTGCTTATGTTTTATATCTATCTATAATAAACTATTTAGTCTGCATACTATATACAATTTCGTGAACAAGTCATAAAACGGTCAATTCTCGACAACGATGTACATATTTCATTAAAATTTAAGAGAAGGAGAAATCATTATTGTCACGATGATAAATGATTCATATCATATTCATTGAGAGCTCATGTTTTACAACTCTGGAAAAGCAAACAAATATTTTTATTGTGAGCTACTTATTATTAAGTATTTCAACCGAATCGTTGTAATGACAACAGTTTGTCTTAATTACCTTATTATTTGTTATAATTCTGACAGTGCGGCTTCCATCTCAATGGAAATACTGCTCAGCTTCTCCTTCTCAATTATCAACTCATCTGAAAATTCCAGAAAATACCACAAAACATTTGGACAGGACCAAAACTATTCTAAGCTAATCTAACATTACCTTAATTAAAACATTAAAGCAAATAAATTCGTGAACATTTCCCGAATTCTTCTTAAATACAAACAACATTTGTCCGTACCTAGTAGTTTGTCAATCTGAGTATGCAATTTTGCAGTATTCTTTTCTCCTGTAGTAGCTCTTGTATCTGCCTATATTTTTAAATAGATAGTTAATTTAGCTACAACAATAATTAAGCATTTAAAGAATTAATATTTCCTAAAACCTGCTTAATACTGTTTTTCAGATCCTTAATCGTTTTCTTAAATTCCCTTTCCTGCACCCTTGACTAAAGTACGGTAAAATCAAAGGTATCATAAACATCATAAAACTTTTTTTTCGTCATCATTAATTCCAAATTAAAAAGTTGCTATTACTTTAAAAGCTCTTGTGATGAAATACAAATGGGTAACAATTAGGGAATAAGAGTAATACGAGACTTGTTCACACAGTGACATTATCAGAGTGACAGCAACTTGTCCTGTTGGCTTGTTATGCAAGAGATGCAACGTCAGAGAGGCAGGAAAAAGGTACAAGAAAAATGCGGCATTTGCTGCTGCTGCTGCCGATGCACGTGCATTTTCCATTCCACCACGACCACGCACACAAGAGGCTGGAAAAAGAGAGAAAAACCTCTTACTTTTCCTCCTCGCATTTCCCATGCATACAAAAAAGGAAATAAAAAAGGTTTTTGCAGGCGTACTCGTCGTGGGTTGTTTTTTTTTGTAGTTATGCTGGGGGCGCTCCTCCAGAGTAGTAGTGCTTGCATATATAATAAAAAGACTGACAAGTGGCAACGTGACAATTGACTTTGATACAAAACTGCTGCTGTGTTGTTGCTACTCAAAGCATTTGTTGCAATTTTTGTTGTATGTTTTCATTGACAATGCTGACATGACGCGTTCATCTTTTAGCAGAGCTCATGCAGAAGACCACAACTGACACAAGGACCACCTATTTTGCTTGGTGACACGGAATGACATTATTGGTTTTTATGCATTATTGACTGACAAGGTGTCACTTTAAAGGAGACGAAAAATATTATGCAATAATTTTCATGAGTGTTTTTTTGGAGTACTTTGAAATTTGAATTACGGAAATTGTGGCATGTGTGTGCACAGAGGACATTGACTTTGGCACAAAAAAGAAAGTAGAGTGGAAAAAAAGGATCCGTTGCGACGGAGCATTGAATTCGATACATACAACTGCAAATGCAAGCATAACCTTGTCTGCAGAGATTTCAATCGCCTTGAAATGATTCCCCATGACTCGCATCTGCTTTTGAAGTTGAAGAAGCTTCCTGGAAAAGGGAAAGGGATTCCAAGGATTGTGTACGAAAAGGTAAATAAGAAGGAAGGAAAAGAAAGTAGATGTTTTTTTCTCTCGTACGTATCGGAGTTTGCAGCCTTTGTTTCCGCAAGTTCAAGGTCCTTTTCAAGCATGATTTGAACTGTCTGATTTTAAAGAAATAAAAGGAATTTAGATATAAATCCTTATTTTAAATTTAATTTCTGTAAGGACGTTGACATCGAGCTGGCTAACCTGTTCGATTTTTATTTCTGCAGCTTGCGTCGTCACGGTGAGTTCCTTTACTTGTTTTTCCAGTTCCATAAATCGGAGTTTGTCGAAGGCTGTCTGATCCTTCAAGACACGGCGAATCCTACTTGAAATTAATGTATCCTACAACAAAATGTATTTTTTGTCCTTTGCTGTTGTATGTTGCATCCCGTTCATTTGTTGGTGTGTGATATTTTTTTCGAGAGATACTAAAACCCTACCGACCAAACTCATCATCACGACTGGTACACTCAACCAACTTATCAAAAGTGTCTTTGAGTTTATTTTCACAAATCTTGTTAGCCTTATCGATTTCCTGAATCCTTTTCTCCAGGTTATTAACTTCCAATCGCGCCTGCTAAGAAAAACCATTTAGATTTCTGTAATAAGTCATATTATGATGCTATTTGGATGTTATAACTTGAGCTCCTGTAAAATTCTCCTTTTACACAAGCTAAATCCCTGTCCCTCATGTCAACACTCCTTTCTACGATTTCCAATGTGTCTTGACATTCCTTGTATTCAGACTCCAGCTTAGAGTAACATTCCAAAAGGTAATGCAGCACGGTTTCTACTTCTGTGTCCATTGCAGCGATATCCGTTGCTGCGGAGTTACTTTCCTTCTCCCGTTCCTTTTTTATGCTGAGGATTGACGCTTTGATTGCTTCCATATTTTGCAATTAGAAAATTCCCTCCTGGAGAGATGACCCTGACAATGTCAAAAGTCATTTAACAGCGGTAGCATTGAACAGCAGAAACTTTTTAATGGAAATAAAACGAAAGTTATGCTTTAGTAGTTTGAATTGTGGATTGAACAATTAAGACATTTATCCACTGTATACGACATAACAAGCTTATGAAGAAAAACAGAAAAGTCTAATGAATTATAAAATGATAAAGTTTGAAAATTTTAAAACCGTTATAACGGCAACCTAGTAATTTAAAATGAATGGAAGTATAGTTCCAGATACATCTCGGAGATTAAGTGTTTTGACGTTTGAATTGTTGGTACAAATTTGAAGTTGTCGGACCGACAAAATCGTTATATTAGTAATATGTTGAATATAGCCAAATTAATTTTGATCCAGAGACGCTTCGAATGACACCACGCATGTCATTTACGGTTTCTAATTGCTAGTGTTGACCATTGAATTTCAAAATCGTACCATTTTCAAGAAATCGAATTCGATTGACAGATAGACATTCACATAAATATCAATTCACTGTCTTCACTATTATATTTAGACATCTCACATTTTATTAGAAGTTGACAGTGTTTGTGTGTTTTAAAAATGTTTTTCGTTGTCCATTCATAAAGCCCCATTAGACATTATATAGACAATGGTACAGATACAAGTAAGACATGTTAGATATGACATGACAGCACGGTCTACTTACAGTTTCCATAAAACTAATCAAAGAACCTTTTCATGTACAACAAATGCTACCACCAACCAACCAATTCAATGAAGTACTTTTTTTATTTTTGACACATTTACATAATAAGCTGCTGTAGGGAAGACCTATGTATTACTTTTCAGCAATGTGCCACACTGCCAATTGCAATTTTCCACGGCAGTTTTCGGATTGCTTAGCATCATCAACGGCAGAATCAAATGGTGCAGCAATATAACGATAAGATAAGGAGAGCACATGAATGCAAAATTAAAGCGAGCAAAACTGGGGCAATACGCAACAACGCATTCCGAATCGCATTATCCTATACCGTGTCAACATGCTACATTTACTCCTGAACCAGTTGTCCTGATAACATGGTAATTTGCAATGTGTTTCAACTGAACTGAATTTCTGGGTCGTTGTTGAATTGAAGGAATACAATGAAAAACAATCTAATGAATGAGGTGCATAATTAAGTGTGAAATAGTTCCCAATGAACTTCATGTGCATATACATATAGAGGATAAAGATATATGTACCTATGCGAATTCGTTGTAGGACAGATTTATAGTCGGTTGAATTTTTGTGTTTACTTTACGTAGTACCGAATAAACTAAACACACAGAGTGATGTTTAATAAATAAATTACAAAAAGTAGTAGTTGAGGTATAACAAATCTCTCACAATTCCACTGGAAATAATTTTTGTATGCTTTTATTACACGATAGCAAATGATTCAAGCGGAAGTGAAGCCTAATAAACTCTTTTTTATGTTGAAAAATATGATTAATACTGGTAACTACCGGAAAATTGGGTAAATTTAACGGGCGTATGAAAATGAGAAAGATAAGCAATGCAATATTAGGCAAGTAGAAGAAGATTAAAACTGAAATGCAAACTTTTGTATGCAAATAAGCCTCTCAAAAGGATGAAAAAACAGCCTATGTGCAGATTAGCCACTGATAAATGAAATGGGGAAAACGCTGTTATTTCCGTATGAGTTGAATCTGTTCCGAAGACAAAAGGAATCTTATTCTTTTATAATCCGCAGAAGAGTTATATTTAGATCGAGCCCAGGAATAAAATTTTCTGAATACTGCTGCCGCGGCAAAGTGCAAACTGTCTAGAAATTTAGCATTTAGCTTTCAAGTTGTCACTGACTCAACCGCAACAACTTGAGTATAAATCTTGCGAATTACTTCGACAGCAGCCAAGTCGTCATCAATATAATATGTAGACATCATGCAAACCACATTAGAAGTGTACAATTGAAAAGCAGTACACATTTAAAACAACGTGCTACAAGCTTTTTATAAGGGCGTTTACGAGATTTGAAGCGTGTGATGGTGATGATGATGATGATGATGTATTGTGCGATTTCCAAGAAACCAACAACATCATACGGGAAACGATGACAGATAACTGTGTAGCATGTGTTACACTTACCACACCACTATTTATATAGCAGCAATTTTCCCTTTTGTCATGTGCTATATGAACATCAAAACGACGATGATGAATGTACCGACCCAGCTTTCATTCACTTTTCTCATGTGCTCACCTTTTGCTCACAGTTGCAGTTGCTGTCCCTTCTTCCAAAAGATTTTTAATGCCGAAACGTGAGACGACGACGCAAGTGGCGTAGGTGGACTGTAAATATCTTGTCGAATTTTGTTACAAATATCACTATTTCGTATGTATGTGAATTCACAAGGATACATATTTATGCTGTGGCCGTTTTTAGGTGATTGTAAGAGCTGGCGCTGCAGATCGCATACATAGAAAGTGGAAAGCATTCATAAATCTTCATTTTTAATAATTGAATCCCATGAAATCTTAACGATCCCAAATTCGGAGAACGGATAATTGAGGTAGGGAGAGCAATTGCCGTTTTAAAACATGATGTATTGTCAGATAGGCATAGTTTGGAACGATGCATTGCCCATTAAACAACGCACAGAATTATCCACAACAAAAATGTTCTCCGGCAGACCTTGCATGTCAACGTGAAAAAACACAAAGCTTTGTTAACACTTTTGTGTGCAGCGACGACGGGGCTCATGCAATTACCACATAGGGTTCCTGTGCTCCTCCGCATGCTACCAAGTAATAATAGTAATTACAGTCATTTCTTCACTCGACCCGTAAGATATTTTATAAGTGCAATTTTTTTCTTCAATAAATGCTGAGCCGTTTGGAAATACAAAAAATAAAAAAGCTAAAATGGCTCCAATAAGATTTCAGTATTGCATTTGCCATGGACATTAACCAGAATGACAATGGAGCAAGGAAGCCTTTTGGATTACACGTTATGATGTTATAATTATCTGTACTAAAACGAATTGAGTTTAAAACTCAATTGTTCCTGCTAAAACAGCATCTATATGTCAAAGGTCAGCACGGCTGCATATTTTCTTAAAGACGAATACAGAAATTGAGGTTAAATAAAGTTGTAAAGTTGCTGTCGGATTGAGACCTATTGAATTTGAATGCAGGCATTTCAAGCACATGGGATGCGTAAGAATGACGATGATTTTAATAGCAGTAATAAAACACGATAAGATATACACATGCAGCATCAGCCTCATTGTCTACGGTGTAAGTTGTTGACAAATAGTGAATTGTTTGCCAAATGCCAAGTCTTTAGTCTTCAAAGAACTCTTTCCGTTTTGTCGAAAATGCCACACCGTGTTGAATCAGCCAGATTGTCTCTAGGTGATGTTTGCATTCTCTCACATCACCAAACTACAATCCGAGAATGAAATCGGTACTAATGAGTGAACACCATTCATAAAGTCAGAGGCCGCCTCACGTGTTAAATACCCATGGGAAACGGTCCAATGTTCATAGAATGCAATTTAGAGAAAATAACTTGTTTTTTATAATTTAATTGTAAATAACTTCATTTCAAGAAGACTTTTTTTTAGCCCTGAACCATTTCCGGTATAAAAACAATTGAAGAATTTTTGAATAGGAAATTAGTGCATCAACATCAACTGTTTAACACCAACATCTGCACATGAACTCAAAACTGTTCAACACATGTATTAAGTCTTGCGTAAGCGCGTAAGCTTTGAAGACCTAGTTTATGCCAAAATGCTTGGTTATTTTTCTACAAGTTCCCTTTTTATGTTTAAACTGTTTCCGTTATTGCGCATCATACATTCATTAGTCTTCTTTTTATGCGAAAATGTTTTCTCAGACAAAATGTGTCATGCAGTAATAGAAAGTAGTAGTAGAAGTTTACACTGCTAATATAAACTATTTACACTAGTATTACACAGATAGTAATCTAAGAAGACATGATCAGATAGTAAGTGTAAGCAACGATGTTTTATAAAACAAGTCGCTTAGAACAAAAGATGTGTCTTGATATTTTGATTACAAGGCTATGTAATATTACTAGGGTGCCCGTGTGAGCGTTTGATTTTAAATTAGGCTAGTGCTCTAATGACAGTAAAATATCTTAAAAGCAGTTACAACTTTACAAAAGTTGTCACTACTCTAGCGTTTACATATTCCAGCTATAATTGCATTGTTTTTAGATAGAATTAATGTCTCCATTATTGCAAGCATTGCTAGTTTAGAACAATAGTTTGCTAAAGCTCACTTACAATACTTGATTTGAACTTTGATTACATTACCTATTTAATGTTCTGTGTATAAGTAAAAAAATGTGTACAATTTAAAATAATGTTTTATTGTATGATCAATGTATTGTCATTTCAATGTTAAAATTCCAGAGACTTTACCAAAGAACGGTATGTGGAGGTCTACGTGCTTTCCTATTATATATAAAGATAATGGCATGCCTGCCTCTTTCATTTTCCGCTGCTTGGTTGTCTCCGTCTCCTTCACAAGCTGAGTGCTTCTTGCAAATCGCAGCATATTATCCGCTGAAATCAGATCGCACGTAATATTTCGTAAACGCCCATGTAAAGTCTCACGTTTTAAATACATCACCACAATGAGAATCACTACCAATACAGAATACTGAGGATGATGAACACTGTCGAAGTAAATACTTTGCTGTATGCCGTAGTCGTTTCTGCCGCAAGTGAGAAACCCAATGTAGTGTTGTTGCGGAGTTTTATTTCTGGGCTCGGTCTAAATATAACTCTTGCAGATTATAAAGGAATAAGATTCCTTTTGTCTTGGAAAGAGATTCACGGAACTAATGACCCTCTCCATCTCCATTCGCAATATCTCACTTCATAGAGCACAGCAATTTTTTTTATATTTTCGTTAGAGCAGTTGTGTTGGCGTTCATACAAGTTTATTTTAGCAGCATTTCAGTTTTGATCTTTTACCTAGATCCTCCTTGCTTTTCTTTCTCCATCTTCATCCGCTCGTTTCCATTTTTCTCTTTTTCAGGTGGTTACCACATTACTTATTTTCTATTATTTCATTAAATATTGTTTGGAAATAAAGCTTTATTCATATTTAAAAATATTGTATGTTCCGTTGTCATTCATGTTGCCGTTACACGTGGTGAAATATTTAATTTGCTTCACGTGACTCCGTCCTGCATTTTCTATTCATACTAATTTGCCCTGGAAGTGTAGTTAAAACGAAGAAGAAGGCCTTCATTCAAACATGTAGCATTCAAATTTGTGACCGCAGCGAACTCCTTATTGACTTGGTGTTTGTGAATTGACCTATGATGTCAAAGTTCTTCCTCATTTCAAATTGTTCAGTGTCCATTTTAAATATGATCGGATGTCGATATAATTCATGTCGACAATTTTCTTTGAATTCAATCCCCTGAAGCAAGTTTTCTTCTTAAATTATCTGCAATATGAATACCTTCGCAGCATTTCAATGTGATCTACGACGCGCAATGTGGAAGCTGCATATAGCAGCGAAATCAGTTTGTAGAAGTGCAGGACGTGAGCGAGGCAGAGAGAAATAGTACACAAATCCAACAATGGAACATCTAGCTAGCACGCGTCAATATGAGTTGTTGTGCAAAATGTTCATGAATGTTGTACAAAAGGAGACATACATGCATACGATCTGTATATCTGCAAAATATTACGTGCTAAGATGGACTCTGTAATGAAAATCACGTTTTGAGATTCCGTTATCGGAGAAATTAACGAAGTCTGTGTTTGTGTATGGCCTCTTTCAGTTTCTTATCTCCAGTCGAGGTTTCATAACCCGAAAAAAAGAGTCAGGATGGAGGCCATTAAGAAGAAGATGCAGGCGATGAAAGTGGAGAAGGACAATGCCCAGGATAAGGCAGACAACATGGAGCAAGTGGCTCGGGATGCGAGCTCCAGAGTCCTGCGAGGTGATGAAGAGGTGGACGCCCTCAAAAAGCGTTTGGTTCAGTTGGAAGCTGAATTCGCTGCAGCTCAAGAGGGGCTTGCGAAAGTGAACACCAACCTCGAGGCCAAGGAGAAGGCCCTTACTGCTGTATGTACACTCCACACGATAACATGCAAAACAAAAAATGTAGCAAATCTTCTCTCACATTTTATTATACTCATCTTCTCACATCAATTAATTTATGGCTACTTAAATGCCACTGCTCAATGCACTGCACTACTACTACTGCGTGGACGAAAAAATATATAATATACAATTGTAAAGCATACTACTACCATTTCACTTTTGACGAAGAAGTAGGAATGGAGATGACGCGTGATGTACGGAACCAATGAGACATTAACCTAACAAATCAGCAATGTAAGCAGGGTTTACTAAATACTTTTTCTATTCGAACTGACATTTTTTTCTGAGAATTTGTATTTCCCATTTCCTATCATTTCCAAAAACAAAAATATTCATGTGTTCTCAAAGTTTTATTTTTTTCTTTCCTCAAACAAACAGTAAATATGTACCTGAAATACATTTTCATTCCTTGGATACCTTTGAACAATATTTATATAAATATTTAATCATTTAAAATAGTCAAGTAGTTTACGAGTCCGCACTAGAGTGGCCCTCGTCGTCCTTGTCTATTACCTTGCAAAAATAGTAATGCCGTATACTCGGGTACAATGGGAGACGACAACAACTTATGTGCGTCTGATCAAAACGACAATCGTTTTGGACTTTATCAGGGAGTTTTCTTGGTATATTTTTTATTAACTTTAATTGACACCGTTTTATTAACGTCAAGTACTTTTATTTTCACAAGTTAAGCGGTTATCCATGCCGTTCCGTGAAAAATTAAACCATTCATTCCTAATCGTATCATTTTCAGAAATTTAAAGATAATTGTATTTCCTAAACTATTGACATTTTAAAATGGTCGTAAATGCAAAAAAAAGAAAGTATACAAAATATTTCCCAGTTGTCAGAGTATTTCGCATTTAATATTACCATCAACTAACCAAAACCCATCTACATTAGCAAAAGCTTGACTTGCCGTACTGTAAGACCGCATTATATAAACCGACTCAGGCTTTAAATTGGATTTATTTTATCCCAGTGATCCTAGTCTGTAAATACTGTCATCTTACTTAGTACAAATATTAGTGACCTGGTGTGTCCCCACGTGTATTTTGTGTGGAAGCCTGCGTGGTGATGACGTGATAATGTCTTGTCAAAAATTTCCAGATTTTTTTATCCCTTAAAAATATATATACTATGCACATGCTCATCACATGATATTTCTAAAGCATTTGCTATAAAAAATCCACAGACTGAAATGGAACTCAACTCCCTGGGACGTAAAGTTCAGCAAATTGAAGAGACATTTGAGAACACGGAGGAGAAGCTCAAGGCCGCCACCGACCAACTTGTGACGGTCCAGCACACCGGTGACGAGTCTGAACGGTATATATCGCTAGCAAAACAGACAAAAAAACATCTAACACTTTTTTAGAAACTTTTTCCATTCTACTTCCGCAAATAAGCTACCTTTATATTATGACATCCCACTTTAAAAAAGTGCGTTTGTTTGTCTATAGTATGCGTAAAGTATTGGAGAACCGTGCGGCCACTGATGAGGAGCGAATGAAGGCATTGGAAGGTCAGCTTAAAGAAGCGACAGCCCTCGCTGAAGAAGCTGACAGGAAGTGCGACGAGGTTACTATATTTTTTATTGCATTATCATTGTATATACCATGAATCCTATTTGTCACTCTGCTTATAAAAAAACGCTCAAAATAAGCCCTGCAAAGTTTGATATTCTTGTCAACTTTTACATTTGTTTTTAAACAAGCTTATAAGTGCATACTACGTACATGCATCTCTTTTTTTCTGCTTATGGAAACTGCACGCTATTTTTTTGCATGCCACCGTTACACCATACCTCCTTTTTGTTTCTGAGATGAGACCTTATGCTCCCTTGGTTTCTGTGGGATTAACAAATTTTAAATCAGGAATAAAAAATTAACCAAATACCAGAGCATGGTATGTATTATAACCAAATACCAGAGCATGGTATGTATTATAACCAACTACATATCTTATGCATGCGATGATGACATGATACCAAGATGATATGTATTTGTTTTGTTCTTGAAGGCTTGACTTTTTTATGAAAATCCTTGCGCCCTTTTTTCATTTCTCTTGCTTTTGTTAACGTGACGACAAGAAGGAAACACGACTAATTATTTATACTAGCACATTTGTTAACCTAGTCAACTTTCTTTATCCATGTAGTAGGATAATGTGAATTATAATATTTCTAGATTTTCCCGAGTGTTGCATTATTCGTACCTTGTTCCAGGGATTACACAATTACTCAGTGTGCCGTATTCTCTGTCCTCTTATAATCCGAGGTGAATGAACTGAGCCTATTTTTCCCTTTTAAGCGATTCATCTAAAATAAAGACGAAATATGAACAGAATGAATAAAAAACCTTTTGCCAATAATATATAATGATGATAATAATAATTATTTATTGTGAAAATGATCCGTCTTTTGTATTTGTATGTGTCCCCTTGTTCTGTGCAAAGGAGTTATATAATGAAGAAACAATAGTACACTGAGCGGAAGCATACATTTAATTCCGTATTTTTTTAAAAAACATTGCAGGTTGGTCAAAAGTTGGCCATGGTTGAGCAGGAAGTTGAAATTGCAGAGGACAGAGCCAACACCGGAGAATTGCACGACCACATACAATAATATACATTTATTTTATCATTTTATTTATTTACTTGAAATACAGTTCATGTGAATAGAAGAGACGGGGAGAACCGGAAGGTTTCTCCTCAATGATGCTTGACATGGTTTCTTTTCTCACGAATCTTATTATAAATTTTCCAGGAAGATCCTTGAGCTGGAGGAAGAGTTGAAGGTCGTTGGTAACAACTTGAAATCTCTTGAAGTATCCGAGGAAAAGGTGAGAGTGCTGCTGTGTGTTACATAATGTGTACATTATTGCCCCATACATTTTAGCCGTCACAATATTGCACACCTACCTGTTTTCCCAAGGGAAAAAGGTTGAGAGAGAGAGAGAATAAAAGAAGCTGCTGTGATGCTGACGGGAGAGAGAGATGCTCAGTTCAGCATGTGCACTCTTTTCCTCGTTCACTTGCCATACTCTAACTTTTACTCTTCTGCTTTCCACTTTCTAGGCTCGTCAAACTGAAATAGAATTTAAGTCTACCATCAAAAACCTCACTGCCAAGCTGAAGCAGGTATGTATGCTCATTTCTTTCTCTGTTTGTAGCTGTTGTGGAGTTTTTGCAAACAGTCTGTTTCAACTTGCCCCAAAGATATAAGCTTACCTGTTTTCTATTGAAAAAGGCCTTTCAGCTTTCGCTGTTGTTGTTGTTGTGTACCTTTTTAGGCTGAAGCCAGGGCAGAATTTGCTGAGCGAACCGTCCAGAAATTGCTGAAGGAAGTTGACAGAATTGAAGGTATAGAAAATGAAATATGATACATTCCAAATTACTAAATGTCGGTGGTCCTGATAAGATGACTAAAAAGCGATAAAGTGGAAATACGCTAATCATGCATCCATTTTCTTCACAGATGAGCTGAAGAACGAGCAAGAGAAATTCAAGTCCATCACCAACGAGCTGGAGACCACATTCTCTGAAATGACAGGCTATTAAGAAGTGTAAATAATGTATAAAATATCTTTAAAATGTTCGTTCCTTTTGTTTTCAGTCAGTGAAGGTTGTTGTCATCGACTCTAACAAATATTTCAGATCGTTTTTTCTTTTCTGTTTCTAAATGAAAAGGAGAGATTTTAAATCAAAGAAATTATATATTCGTTATTTATTACTAAATATTATTCTTCATGTGTACTTTCTCAGAACAAATGTATGACATAAAAAGATATAATTTATTTCTCTCTTCTTTAATCTTGTTTTAATCTTGCTAAAAGCTCAATTGGCAAAAAATGCAAAATCAGTTATTGATGGCCGTTTGGTTTGTAATAAAATACGTACGTTTAATTATCGGTCTGAACTAAATTTGTCATTTTTCTTTATCGTCCTCTCACACATTTATTTACTGAGCAATTTCCATTTGCATAATGCAAAAGTGACACGAGGATGCCATTCGGATACATCGTGACATTTACTGCGGCAGTTGAATCATTTCCTCCACAGCTCCACACGCTTTCATTTATGAATATGCATTTTTCGCTTACACAATTAATGCAACTGGTTTAGGGAGCAGCAAAACAGTGTACGTAGTGGGAGTATGAGTGTTTGGAGGAGAGCTACACTAAATTGTATTACTTTGCTTGCCGTTTAGTGTATTGGGCTTTTATATGATGGGACGCCTTTTCACTCTCTATGCTTGATATTCACTCTTTCCTGTTTTGTCAGCAGAGATTAAAATTAGATCGTTTTGGCAAGCTGTCGGTATTCCTTTTTCAGTGCTTTTCACACAAAACACACGAGGACGACCAGAGGAGGAGGAAAAGGGAATTGTTTTTAAGTTTAGAACAGAGTGGCCGTAAGTCAAGTTTCCCGTCCATCCACCGCACCTCCACCACCGCCGCGTCATCCTCATTCTCTCTGCTCACTCCATCCATCCATATTTGAAACTCTGCTTATGTCATCATCATCATACAGCATAGCAGGAGGAGCGGAAGCGAGCACAGAAATTCCGGCTACGTCGCGTTTTTGATGGGAATGCCAAAAATATGCTAAAAACGAGTGCCTTCTGTCTATCCAAAAGGCCAATGATGTGCCATTGTGCTAATGATACTGCTGTTGTCATTAGTACCAGAGAAATCCCTGTGTCTTGTAGAGACACTTTATTGCATTTAGATTACGTGGTAACGACGTGCCTTCTACAACAAAACGCTATGAGCTGCTCTTTAAAAAATGGAAGGATCATGATGATGATATTGGTGGATGGCTGCTGGATGTTTGTAGTTTTTGTATGCACTTTTGTTCTACATTAATTTTACGCTTTTCTCCTCCTTGTTCTATTCCTATAACGAACAGAGTTGACCTTTTCCCTTTTCAGCACACTTTACAACTTTTTTTAATACCCAATACATCATTTTGCATATCGTCATATTCATTAAGGCAGTCAACGAACATTTTCCAACATTCCATATTTTCGTCATGTGCTACTGACTGATTGGCAACAATACATACGTCATCGTAGCTTATTGGTGCTTGTGAAAAAAATTGATTTTTGAAAATGCAATTATTATAACAAGCAGGATATAACCAGAGTTTGCTTTTGGCGTATGTAAAAATCTGTGCACCCAGGGCGAACTAGGCATTCCAACAACTTCTACTAACCAACATATGTTTCATGATGTATGCAAGTAGGTAATCATTCATGTTAAAAATACATAGTTCACTCTCCTTATTATGGATTCCCATCTGGTTTTCAAGATCCGCTGCCAAAAAAAATAATTCACCTGTCAAAGCTCAAAAAAGAGTGTCGCCCACGCATCAATATACAAAAATTGCGACAGAAAATGTGTGACGCTCTCACTGTTCCACCGCTACTTGACTATACATGTTCTTGATGATTAATTTAATAATATATCTTTAAATGAGCTTGATGATCTGAGAGTGGTTCCTTGTCGTGTTATGTGCAACGTGCTCTCTTTCCACCCAACGGCGTGTTTTCTCATAAAAGAAACATGATGTGTTGCTATCCGCGTGTGTATGATATGCAGGCCGTCCAAGAGTGAGAAATCATGCCAACTCGAACACACAACATTTTAGCATTCCGAAAAGATATCCTCATCAATAAAGTTTATGATTTTAGCAAACATGACAGATAATTTCTATAGTATCTGTATGAATCCCGCAAGTACATGCATAAAATGTGAGCAAAGAAAAAAGATTCTCTCTCGAGACAAGACACAGATACGGCTTTTTAAACTTTTTATTATATTTTATTGTTTTATTTTTGACAGAAAATGCTGTATATTTAGTACAAATATTATTTATGTAACACTGAATAAATTTAAAACGCTTCCAATCAAAGATGTATTTTTCCTGGTATCATAATAATAATCATAAGTATATATATATATGTTAAGTATATATACACACAAGTGATCTATATAATAATATAAGGTGAGGTATAATATAATAGAGAGAGAACTGCCAATATAGAATTAGTTTGCTAATAATTAATAATTATTGGTAAGATTTTTATGCGTGGTTTTTTATTTGCTCAAAAAACTTTTTTTTTCTGTCTGTCTGTCTTCTCGCTTTCTACAATGACATGATGAGTGAATCAAAAAATTGTCGAATGATTAATTTAGTAAACCGTTCAAGTTGAGGAGAGACGACAACGTCGTGTCATCAATACAATAAATACACTGTGTATATAAGTATATAGAGAATATAAATAGAAGAAGAAGGAAGAGAAAAAGATGTTTTTAGTATAAGACGAATAATTATATATGTAATTAGTACATGTGTGTGTGTTGTTTGAAACCGCTATAAATATACATAATAATAATAATATCATCGTAATGATTAATTGTTTTACATTATGTAGTAACAATAATAGAGCATTGTTTTCCTTGTTGATTTTTTTTTGTGGCTTTACTATTTTTTCTTCCATTTCTTTTCCATAACATGTAAATTTGTCGATATAATATATATATGTATATAATATATTTTTATGTATGTAATATATATTTTGTCACATTATCAAAATCTCTGAATTATACGATATATATCCCTATATATATGGTATATATATATATATATATAGATTTCATGCAGTTTTATTTTATCTTCTTACCATTTCACGTAACGGTATATCTTTACCTATTTTTTTCGAACAACTATCTAAACCTTTAAAATCGTATGAAACGGACATCATTCTTTTACAAATATGGAATGTGATGCTGATGATGAATACTAAAATCATGTTCTTCCCACACCTGTCGTTAGAACAATGCAGAAATCTTTCTAAAGTCAGAATAATATGTCAACAAACAAGCTAATGTAAAGTATACGAAACCGCAGTGGTGCGTAATGAAAAAAACAATATCGGTTCTTACAAGAAGCCACCTGAAATTGCTAGTCAAGAATCAAAACCCTTCCTGTAAATAATTATCATAACTACAAAAGCAATTTTAAGATACTTATCTTTTTTTTGGATGAAACAAATTGTCATAATTTTAAATGAAACTAAATATTTTATAGACAACCATGTTTGCATATTGTTTTTGCTACCTGACTATAAAAAAAGAGTGGTTCGTTGTAAAAATTTTGTGTTGATGGATGATAGTGTTGTAAAAATGATGATGGCGATGATTATAATAACCATCATCATTTTTTTTTGTAAATTATTAGTTTTTTACGAGCTGGTTTTCTCTCTGAACTTAAATCTAACAAATTAACCTATCCTGATTATTAAATGCCAACCTATATCTAGCTACAAACCTTAAACATTTCTCGCTCTATTGGAAGTGTTTTATATCTTTTCTCTTCATTGCAACGCTTGTAATTGAAATAGATTTTACACGCTAAAATGTGAAAGCACAATAAACGCTAATAGATATTATTTTTAGTATAATTTCTCATGATGATTCATAGTATTGTTGTTGATTTTTTTTCTTTCTGGTAACTTAAGGAATTCAAAGAGACGAAACCTAGACAAGTTAGTGGTTTTGTATCTGAATGCTTGGAAACGCTAAAAATCTATCATTATTAATGTTTTGTTGAGAAAGCGTGGGAAACTATTCAGCAACAATCTATAATGTTAGACGGCCAAATTCCAACTAGAAGGATAACAATTTAATACAATAATTTTTTTTACCAGTGAACTGTAATTAACCGATTGTAAACATGATGATGATGATATTGAGAATTGTGGTAAAACGAATTTATTTTTTGTCGATGAAAAACTTCTTACTGGCTATTATTATTATGTCTGTGTGAGAATCCCGTAACTAACCATGTAAAGTAGTACTATGTTAACACCTTAAAAATCTTCTATTACCATTATTTATTGATTATTTATTTATTACTCATGTAAATGCAAATTCTCAAATCTCTGCAAGTCTTTGTGTTGTACGTCTGCCACATAATTATTCTTTTCCCAAACAAAATTATTATTCAATCATTCCTCGCAAAAATTGTCAACAACAACATCTTTTTTTACAAGATCAAAAGTGAACATAAAAATTTACGTAATCTGTAACAATTTCTTTCGTCGTTTTTTTCGTCGTAGTAGAAGTAGTAGTAGTAGCCGTATCCATTTTTTACTTATTTTTTTTTCTTGTTAAATTTTCTTCCTGTTCCTGTTCTACTAGAAAAAATGTTTTTTTTTTGTTTACCGTTTATAGATTATTATGTCTGTAATATCTTTTTTTTAATAATAATGTTTTTGTAGCATCTCACTCTTTTATTATAGGCCTGCCTTTTCAAAACGTCATCATTGAAGAAATACAAAAACAGAAGGTTGTTAAAAATATTATCCACTTTTCTCATTAAAGATCCCATTCTTTTCCCCTCAACAACGTCACTCATTCACACAATCATCGTCTTGTTTTTCATATGAAAAACACTTCGTCAGTTAATCAACTCATCTCATTCACAGATTTGCCGGATTTTTTTGTACCTACCTTCCTACACGACGTGGAAACATGATGATGATGACGATTATGATGATGATAATGAAAAATGATGACTTTTGAACGGTTCATTTTTACTTAAAGAATTGGAGAAAAAGTCAAAAAAAAGGAAGAAAGAAAGAAATATGATTCAAATTTCAAACTGACATTTTGTTTGATTAATGAAACAGTCAAGTAGTAGTACTTTTTTTGATTCGTCTGATCTCAGGAAAGAAAAATTAATTAGGTATGCGGTCGATTTAAAAAAGAAACAATGGAGAAATGGTATGATTAGTTATTTCTTTTTTTACTGATTTCATCTTTTGTAGCACTCAAGTTACACTTATTTTTAGGGGGAGGATTGATGGGGAAGAGGAGGAGAGGAGGACGATTATGAGGAAAACGATTTAGTTTCGTTTTTTTTTCTTCATGAGTATAATATCTTGTAGCAAATAGTACATTTAATAGGAATGATTTTTTGACAGTACATCCTGAGTAAATTTTTTTTTCTTATACCAGCAAAACATTTTTTTAAGTTATCATTTTGCTTGTCCACACCTCTTCTTTAAAATTTATGTATTTTTTTAAGTATCAATTTTTTTGGGACACTACCTATATAAAAATAGACGGTCTCCATAAGTAATTTATCTTTTCTCTCTGTTTTTTTTAAATATGTACCTTTCTTCAATGAAAAAATCTATCGCTTAAAGTTTTTTGTTTTTTAGCTAGTTTTGTAATTAGTTTATATTCTTTAAAAGTATTATTATTTATTATTATGATTATTATTTTAAGTTA
Source organism: Sinella curviseta (assembly GCA_004115045.4). NCBI lineage: Eukaryota > Metazoa > Arthropoda > Collembola > Entomobryomorpha > Entomobryidae > Sinella > Sinella curviseta. The sequence continues at coordinate 5,533,345 of CM065489.1, forward strand.
AAAATTTCTTTTTTTTTCTTCTTCTCTGGTTAGCTTTAACTTTTACAGTAATAACAATTACTTGAGTCACATAAAATGTTTTTTTTCGTCGTATATATTGATTTAATAATTGTGTGTGGGGAAAAGCGGAAACCATCTGAGAATCAATATTTAAGGATTTTTGAGAGATGATGCTAAATACTTTAGGGAAGAAAGTATATACGTAAGTTATATACGGCGGTTTCAATTTTCATTAGCAAAAGCGGCGTAAAACATGTAGAAGGAGATTTGAAGAATCTACACAAATTTATGGCTACTAAATAACTTGCCTGTGTAGCAAGCAGTAAATATTTTTGATGCTGTTTTATAAATGTTTGTCTGTCTGTGTGCTTGACGATGGCTTGATATGTCTCTCGAGCACTAATTTTTTTTCCAGCATGTATTTTTTTCTCTGTACTACACAGCCAACTTTGAAAAAACGACAAAAATTCTACATTATTTGGTGATGGTAGCGAAACAAATGGATGGCCTCAACGCGCAAAATTTTGTACAACGCGGCGAAGCATATTATAGCGACAAGAAGAAGTGTTTAGTTTTAGTAACAAGTAAACTTTTTTTTAATATTTCCAGGGAGAACATTATTAATTTTCTTTAAAATGCAACTATACTGTTTTCTTTTCTTTTTGCAAAGAGAACAAACAATGTTCTTAAAATTTATGTGTAGTTTCTTGTCTATTATGTATTGATAAGTAATTAGTTTCCATTCTTAGCATTCAAGTTTCTGTTTCTGTTTTTTTATTTACTCTATAAAAATGTCTTTTAAGAGCACACCTCATTATTAACGATTGAGCTCCCATTTTCCAGTCATGGAATTTCCACTTGGATAATTACAATAATAAAAATTTCTTTTTTTGTTAAAGTTTTTTTTCTGATACGAATAATATTTTTGATTTTTTTCCTTTTACGGGCACACACAGATAGAGAGAGAGTAAGAGACAGACACAGAGAGCGAGTTCATCTGTTTTTCTTTGTTTCTATTTTTTGTGGAGGAACCTGATAATTAATTTGTCATTTTTACTTTTTTTCACAATCCGTTTGTCAGAGAGCAAGCAAATTGGATGTACAAAAACTCTTTTCTCTCTCTTTCATCTTCTTATTCTTCTTTTTTCCACATAAGAAAAAAAGTACTCAAGAAAAATGACTGTAGAGATGAATGAGTGATTTACATAAATAGTCGATCGTTTTTTTGTTCAATTTTCTTTAAAATGATTCATGCGTTTCTTGGAGAGTTTGTTACTTTTCCTGTTTTTATTTTTGTTGGCTTTGTTCGTCTAAATTAATTTCACAGAGAAAATAATTATATGTCTGTAACGTTTTTTACAGAAGAGAAAATAACTATGCAATTATTTTGCAAGTTTAATGGATACGATGGGATTTGGAGTAAGTCGAGTGGCAATTTTATGCATAGTTTTCATTTTTGTTCTCATGCCATCTAATACCCATTCGTAAAGGTATCCATGGTGACAGGCCCTTTGTTGGCGGGCGTGTATGGTTAAATTTGTTTCTTTTACACATTTTGGTTTACTTGTTTCTCACAGTCTTGTTGATTAGTTAAAACGCGCATTCGCTAATGATACTTTTTTTAGTTGTTGTTGTCGAGAAGGTGTGGTTGGTCGCGCAGAATGTGTCGATTGAAAAGACCCGGGGGGTTTTTCTTTATATTTTGGCTACAGAAATAAGAAGAAAACTGGGAAAATGAGGAAAAGAAGCCCAGAAGAGAAACAAGGAAAATTATTATTATTATTACTAGTATTTGGAAAATGAGGCAGGCGGCATAAACTGACAGAACAAAGATATAAGTAATTATGAGCAGGCAACTTGTCCAAAATGTTATTGAACACGTGGCGGAAAATAAATAAAATAACGAATCTGGTCATAAATCATAGTTGTTTTCAGAAGTAGAGCAATAATGTAGAATTTAATTATTAAATCATTAATTAATTGAATTAGAGAGTGCAAACAAACAAGAAAAAATCAGTTGTAAATTCTTAATTAATAATGATAATAATCAACAGAAGAACAACAATCAATAAACATATAGAGAGGTTGACAAACAATGAATGAATGAACGCTTAATAATAATCATAAGTAATCGTAACGATAACTAACTCATTAACATTTAGTCAGTAATTACTCATCATAATTATAATTATAACTGATGAAATGGATAAAATGGTACACACTCAATTATAACATAACATTCATAATACATAACAATTAATGATTATAATACAAGCTTGACAATCAACAAAGACAAGAGGAAATTCATAAAAAGGACCAAAAACAAACTGCAAACCAATCAATCTAAATATACTTACATAATAATAATAATATATCGTCTCAGGACTGCTACTCTCTGCTACTACGAATTATTAGTTTTTTTAGTACAAATACCATTGTTGAAGAAGAAGAAACAAAGCTGCATTTTTTTTGTTAAAATACGTAGTAGTTATTCGTTTCTCTCTCTCAAGTTAAAAATTCAGTATAGTATTTAGAGATGATGATGGTTGAATGAATAAGTAGTAGTATCAATGGAAAACGGACATAAATATATTATATTATTTTTTTGAAGTATATTTTTTTGTATACTAATACGTATGATGATAATAATATGCTACTAGTCAAATAGATAGGTTTATATAACTCACAAAAAACCAAACTAGTTTACACTACAAAAATCAACACACGACCTGTGTTAACCATCACCTCCTTTTCGTCATGACTTGCACTTACGTAAGTAAAAGTATTCTTTTTTTCGTTATTGTTAATAGTATATATTTTTTATGTAGGTATGTAATTTATGTATCATGTAGCGAAAGTTGTTGCATTTTTAACTAATAGTAGAAGTAGTAGTAGTATTAAGTTTTTTGCTTTCACCGTATACATTCGTCAACTTTTTTTTTCTTGTGACAACTAATCAGAATTTGTAAGATAGAAACCTATTTATTTCAGAGAGTTAGTTTATATGGTAGTCAGTTTTTTGGTATATTTGTGACTTGGGTAAATGATGAAGATAAGCACTACTAAAACATTTTGTGACTTTCTTCTTGGAAAGCAGCAAATATTCAATTTGCACGATTTGAGATCAAAGCTTCTAAGAACCACTATCGGTCATTTTTACTGCATGAATGAAAGAAACCCAAAAAATTCTAATCAGTAACAGGACACTTTTCGGTGGGCTTGTAAAAGTTAGAATAGAATCTCGTATAATCCTATTATTTTTTTTGGCGAGATATGTATATAATAGATGAATAAATGTATGTATGGGTAAATAAAATTCTCTTAACTGTTCTCTGTGTATATCTCTAGTAGTGTGTGTATTTATAGCTCACCTAAAGAAGATATCTGTGCCCTGACTGACTGACTGTCTGCAAATAGTGACCGAACTGTTCCGGTGAAATTGCAATCAATTTGTGCAACCTGTTTTTTTATATATATTTCGGTTCGACTGAAACGCAATGCAAGAAGCAATGCTACGGAAAATATTATTTTAAGCTGCTGTAGTTGTAGATAGATAGATCAAAATGACTAGAAGGTTCGATAATTAATTCTCAACTTCTCCACACAAGCGATTGATCTTGTTGAAGAATGACTAGCTGAACCAACATAATTACCTAATATACACAAGACGTGACTCAATTTACTTTTTTTATTACCATAATGTGTCGATAGTGATGCATATGCATTCCAAAACTGAAATCCTTTTAACTCAACTCGCAAAAATCTACGTACATTTTTTCTACATTATTTGATGAGTGGATATAATAATCTGATGAGAAAGTAGTAAATCTAAAAATGTACATACAGCCATAATAAATGTGTGTGAATGTATTTATTTTATGTGCGTTCCTGAATGAATCCAGTTTGCATGAATCTCAAAAGTTTTCAATTTTTTTTTCTTAGGTAATTTTTTCATCTTCTTTTGTCCACTCTTCTCATAAAATATTCATGAATGAATGTACACTACTAACAAGATAAATATATATATTTTTTTGTATAAATATCAACGTATGTAGGTAATGTACTTTTTTGTAGTATTTTCTTCTCCCTATATAAACTTGTTCAAAAAATTTCTATACAATAATTGTAAGGATCATTTTTTTAACGGTTTTGAAAAAAAAGAACAAAGACAAGAAACTTGTCACATAATATTTTTTTATCGGTTAATCAGTATCATTTTTTTGTTAAATATTTAACAGGCCCGCATTAATTTTTCCTCCTAGAAAAAAACAAACATGAGTTTCGTTCTCAACACTTGTTGTCCAGACGATACTATATGGAGCAGTCATTCAATTTTTTTATTTATTTTCTTACGATTGTATATGTATATCAATCATAACAAGAATATAAACCTTTTTTGTCTTAATAAATTTTTTTTATCTTCCTCGTCGAATATTTATAATATGTAGTATGTATTTTTTTAGTAAAATGTTTTGTTCTTCTCTCCTTTTTCTGTGTAATGCTCAGCAGTAGTTTTAAGTAGTTCCGTACGTAAATCAGTTGAGCATTATAATAATGTAATATTCTCATCAGTTACTTTACTATATAGAGATAGGAATCAAAGAGGATGTTGTTTTTATTTATTCTTCTTCTTCTTCTCTTCGTCTTCTTCATCATCGTTTCTTCTTTTTAGAAAAAATGCAATTACAAATTACGAAAGCTATAGCTATTTAGCTCTATTTATTATGATAAATAGAATCATAAGTTAGTAATCTTGACTGACTCACTGACACTCTCTCTGAGATTCATCCTGGTTTTTAAGGTATTTTCCCCTGATTCAGGTCTACACACGCGCAGAGTCTTTCTTTTTTCTTTAAACAGTGGTTTACGCAACTCATCTCGGCTAACGAGCTATAGGCAATAATGTCAAGTAAGTCATTATATCATTGCTGCCTTTTTTTGAAAACCGTCTTGCGTCATATTGCGTAAATGTTTAAATGATGATGTTAAATAGTCTCAAATCAAACAAAAAGTTTTTTTGTTTTATGCATGTCTTCTGTAGTAATATCCCTTTCAAGTATTATTATTACTTGTTTTCCGCTTTTTTTTTGCAATAACCCCCAAAAAATATTTGATTGCTGTTGCTGTGATGATGATAATATCCAGTTTTTTAAGTAGGAATAGAAAATATTCTTGACGTTTCTAGGTATGTATTTATATACTTTTTTTCTCTGAGGAAATCACTAACTTGAATAATAGTTATACTGGCGACAAAACTCAGTATTATTGCGCGTACAGACACAAAATCAACGAGAGCATCCACAAAAAGCCTTCTTCTGAGTGTAAGTAAATATACATATTATAATTTATATAGAGAGATTATTATGCTACATAATAACATGATTAACAACTAAATGGTGTGTGAATGTGTGTATGTGTTTGAATGATTCTCTCGATATATGTATACTTTTTCTGCTATTTTTTAAAATTTCAGAATCCAGATTATCGTTTTCTTTCCTTTCCTCTATGTGCTTGTTGTTGGGTATACCTGTTGTATTTATGAAAGTTTTCTTGTCCGTGTCCTACACGTACGAACGGTTATAATGAAAACTAGCAAGTTAATTGATGATGATACCAATGATAATAATAACTGCATCTATGGAGAGATAGAGAGAGAGTTAGAGAGATAGAGATAGAGCTTTCTATAAACAGCTGAAGAGTTTCATGAGAGAAATATTTATGCAATTTATATAACGATTGAAGATGAGAAAAATTTAGACTCTGTGTCTGTCTACTAATTAATTATATGAAAAATGTACATGTATATTGAGTGATATATACAGAGATATCTGGCTACCAATAATAACAATAATATCAGTGTATAGTAGAGATGATTCTGCTCACTCGCCACAAAATCTTGCTTTCTTTTTTCTCACGTAATCATAAGAATAAGAATATATGTGTATATACGGGTTTACGTACGTTAAAAAACGAACATTTTTTCAGAGATAAAATACAAGGAACGTGTGTGTGTGCATTCATATGATGCTGATGATATTTATATAGAGAGAAGAGGCATGTAATAACCACATAACAATCAATGATAATCTATGTAATAATCATAATACGTCAACTGTAATCATAATGATAATTGTAATGCATGTTGTATATATACACACACATGGCCATATATACGTAAGTAAATAGGTGTGTAGTCGATGGATAAAAGTTATTTCGTTCTTTCTCTTTCTTTCTTTTTTTGCTGCTAATCAAACGGATCAGTTTTTCCTCGTAATCATCATAAAGACAATGTATAATATATAGAGAGAGTAGTAAATATATAGATATATATATATAAGTAATCATAATAACAATATAATATTTAATAATTTTTCTTCTTCTTCTTCTTCTGCTGCTAAACTTACTTGTTTATAAGTAATGTATATAAATAGATCATAATAATCAGAGATGATATATAAATATGAGAGAGATAAAACACTGTTTTGCTTCTGTTGCTGCTACTCCTTTCTCCTGCTCTATAACAATAATGTAGTAACAATTTTAAAACTATAAATATATTAGAAATATTACAATAGAATTTATTCTTTTGAAAAAGGATAATTAGATATATATATATATAGGTGTGTGTATATATATATTTCACAAGAATATTCATTTTTGTTTCTGTTTAAAATCCATCATCAAATATATTTCAAGTAGTAGAAGAAGAAGATGTGTGTTTCTTTTTTGTGTGAGTGTCGTGGTGAGTGTGTATAATTATCATAATCATATAACGGTAATTAAGATAAGTAGAATAACAGAAATTGTAGTCGAATGTATATTTTTTTGTGTTTACATATTTCCCATTTTAAAATATGTCGCATGTTTAGAGAGAGAGAGAGAGAGTAGATAGTGCGATGGTATTAAAACTTTCTTTTTTAAAATAATATATATGTATAGACAATAGATAATCATCGTACTCATCATAATAATAAGTTTAATCTAATAATAATAATAAGTTATGTTTCACTCCATCATCATAATACATGGTAAATATGTTGTATGTCAAGTTGTATAAATATTATAGAATATATATTTATATATTTTATTTATGTTTGTCCTTTGAGGTTTCGCAGTTTTGGATCAACATGTTTTTTTTTGTGTGTGTGTATGTGTGTTTACGAATACGTGTAAAGAAAAAACGCTGCTGCTATATAAGTACTACTAATGATAATTAACTAATAACTAAGTATGTATGTAATTATATCATAAATAATTTTTTTAGCTGCATAGATAGTAAATACAGTAAACACCTTGTTTTGCTGCATACGTAATAATCATAATAATTAATATAGGAGTAGTACAGGAGATAATACAATATATAGTAAGTGTGATCATATATAAAACAACACAATATATCTGACTGAGAGAGTACATCCAGAAGATGACTAAGTGTTCTCTTTTATAAAGCATTCTAGTACAGTATAAATATAATATAGTACAATAATTATAATAATAATAATAATAATAATTGTATGCTGATGTCACAGAGAGAAGAGAAATAGAGAGAGCAATTTTTTTTCGTGTGTGAAATTATTCATTTTGTTGTAATAAATATCAACGCAGCGTCGTGGTAACTAAAATTTCAACAGTGACACAGTGTGCTGTCGTATTACACAAGTAAAAACAAAACAGTAGTAGTGGCGTTGTTGCTCAGTTTCATTTTGAATTTCATTTTCAATTCGAGTTCATTCCATTTTATATCTTTTTTTCGCTCCAGAAAAAACTTTTCATGAAAAAGTGTGAAAACTGTTGTCAGTTTTTTGGTCAATCTTTTTTTTTCAATAAAAATGACCAGTTTTATCGTTTGAGTGGAAAAAGTACATATATAGTTATATATGTATTTTACAAATGTATGTTTAATTCACATTTAATCTATTAAACAAAATTATCTTTGACCAGAGGATCTGATGTCGTCGTTGGTGTTGAGGTAACAGCAATTTTTTGTTCTGACAAGTCAAAACGAAACGTTGCTCTGGACTCTCACAATTAAAACTGACATGATATTTATTTCACTTTCCCGTTCTGTTCTGCTTTTTCTTTCTCTTTTTTTTGTTTTCGTATTAACTTTTGGTGGATGACTAGAAATAATTCTTTTTTTTTAAATATGACTCTTTGGATATACATGTGTGGGGGCATGCATGTAGTTGTTGTTGTATGAATGTTTTTTGTAGAGTTTTTGTTCTTGCTACAATAATGTTTTCTCGTATGTAGAAGTATTATTATTATTATTATAATTATTATTATTATTAAAAATAGGAGTCGTTCAGCAATTATATATTTTTAAGCGGTTTTTGTTTTGTTAGTTTTAAATGAGACTTGCAACACCCGGTTGCCCAGTGTGTAGCCATTGAGGGACTGGATGGCAACCACAGCCTCGTCATAATTGGTCATGGTTACGAATCCAAAACCTTTGCACTTGTTCGTCTGTAAATCTCGAATCACTTTCACACTTTGTACTGCACCGAACGGTCCAAACAACTGCCATAAAACGTTCTCTTCAGTTTCCGGAGCCAAGTTGTAAACGAAAATACACCAACCCGCTCCATTCATTGCGTTTCCTGGAATGACTGTGTTTGCAAGGAGATCCCCAGCAAGTGGTGAGTACCTGCAACCACACGGGAAACAAACAAAAATAGGCAAACCACATTATTAAATGACATCTTTCAGTACTGTCCAATTCTACATCAGACATAACATCATGACCAATCATATCACACAATAATAATCATATTTTCTCATCTCCAAGTTTTCGCCAAGTTTTTGTGTAAAACTAAGTAAGTAATATATGTAAAGGTAGTAGTAGTAACTTATGAGTTTTATATGTACACTCTCTACATCCAGCCTATTTATCTCGTCCTTAACATTAATATCATCCATCTATAACATTTTTATAAGACATTATAGCACTAACCATCAAGTCTGTCAATTATTACCATTAATTAAGAAGACATCCCTTTTGTCTAACAATTTATATGAAACTCTCGTTATTACTTTCATCATGTTAGCTCACTCAACAACACTTGCTCTTTTTTTCCATGTATGTTTCTCCTAATATGTTACATCAGAGTAGTAAAAATGCGATTGTAGTAGCAAAAACACGAAAATAAGGAAATTACAGAAATAACAACGATAACAAGTTATAATAAAATTATTATCCCACTATAGTGATTTGACACCACTACAAAACAATAGAATAATGTCCCCAGCAGCAGCAGCAGTGAAACTTGTAGAGGTAGTGGTTGGTATACAAGGAAACAACGGAAAAGATTGTCGTTTATTAAATTCCAAAACTGAAATAGAGTATTATTGTCTCTTGTTGTTGGAAATCATTTCATTCATGCGCGAGCAGAGTTGCAGTTGACTAAAAAAAGGATTGAAAATCGGTGCGTAAAATGGAACTTGGTAGTAGTAAGTATAATAATAATAAACCGAGCAAGCTGGCGCATAGCAAAGTGGCGAAGCGATTACTTTTCACAGTGATTACTGATAAATAAGTTTGTCCAGTAATAAACCGACTTGTGACCTCTGGTGATCATGTGGTCCGGCATAACTCGCATTCGAAATGTAAGAACCATTATTACTGTAAAATCGAGTTTAGAAATTTGGGGGCATTGTGATATTCAGATTTATCTCGAAGAGTATTACCATTTTGATACCCCACATCATACGTAGCTTAAAGAAAAGTTTTGAAACTCAAAAAACGGTTATAACGGAGACGTCGTATTTCGAATTTTGACGCCACTATCATATTCGTCTTTAGCTCGTAGACTAGATGCATTTTGACACCCTATTCACATTTTTAGCCAAAATTCTAAATTTTAAAATCGTCCTGCCGTTAAAACCGTTACAAATTACTTCAAATTATAACTGCCAAATTGATTTTCTCGAAGAGACGAATCGAATGATACCCTACACGGCATATGCTGTTTTAATAAATGTTCAAAATTGTAACGGTTTCTAACCGTTACCGTTGACCGATCGGTTTCAAAATCACTAGCAAGTGAGCTTGGGTGACCAGTAATCGATTGCCGAAAACAGAATTTAAAAATTCGAAACCGTTTTCGAGATATCGTCTGGACGGACAGACGGACAGACAGACGGACAGACAGACAGACAGACAGACGGACAGACGGACATCGTGAAATCAATAAGTAGCTTCGCCACTTAATAATAAATAGTAATGACATACAATAAAAAAGAGAAGATTGGTTGAGAGATTGGAAAAATATCTAAATGGAAGATTATATAGTAATGATATGTAATTTGTTGATTGAAGCAGATATAATAAGAATAAGTATATAGAAAAAACAAACGTTTAAGAAAAGTCTACATTATGTGACAATTATTTGAGCAAGCCTTTTTTGCGGATAGTTTACGTTTAAACGACAAGAAAAAATTTGTACAACATGTTAAAAGATATAATATAGAGAGAGATAAAAATAGTAAATATGTAATTTGGAATACATGTATATATATAGATGGACAAAGAGGAAGATATATATAGATAGTTTGTAAAACTATAATTATAGGATTAATTGATAAAAAGAGTGTACATTCAAAAATTGATAACTGATTGAAAGAGATGCTGTGTGGCAGCAACGGACTTGATATAAAAAGTAGTACTTTTTTAATTAACCAATAAAAATAATGAACATACAGTGGAAAATACGGTAGCAAAGATGATTTTTATAGAATGCTAAATATATTGCTATTATAGAGATTTGGCTAGTTAACCGATAATTGTTTAAATGACATTGAACACGACGACGGTCAGAAGTTTTAAATTGAAAGAAGAAGAGAAGATGCTGGTAATAAAATGTAATTGATAGTAGTAGTAATAATTATATAACTGTTTAATTAGTAGTTAACGATAATCATAACAACACGTAATGATAACATTGATAATATAATATAATGATACTGGAAGAAGAATATAATTTTTCAAACACGTCGATAATAAATGGGAGATATAGAAAGATAGATGCAGAGAACGAACGGCTGTGAATAAAAAATGTTTTTGAGCGAATAGAAAGGATAATAGTAAATAGTAGTAGTAAGTAGTAGTAGTATTTAGTGACATAAAAATTATAATTAGTTGTTTGTTTTACCCAAAAAATGAAGAGAAAACTGAAAAAAGATTTTTGTATACTGACCTCTGCAACCCTTTGTTTATGGCCAGCATGGCCTTGCCAGTGCTAAAAAAATCAAACAGAGAGAAAAGCAAGGTAAGAACCAAAATCAACAACAACGGACCAATTATTTAAATTCATAATTGATCAGTATAATAATAACGATAATAATAATAATGATAATAATTAACAATAATAAATAACGAATATATAGAGAATCATGGCAGCAAACATTTTTACAGGCTCGATATATATAATATATATATTTAATATTTGAAAAATAGTACAACAATATATAATAATAATAATTATCATTAATAATTTTTTTAAATAAGTTTCATTCCGAGTGTGTGCGCAGTAAAAAAGATTGTAATTTTTTGTTATTATTCGAGTAAGTCAGCAAGTCCTACGATTGCACTAGTTTTTAAGTCTTTCCAATTTATCCACTAAAACAAACTAGGTAGTATGTAAGTATAATGTACAGTAATTCCTCCTGCTCTCTCTATATAGAGCTTCTGCTCTGTGGTGTTTAACGAATCAACTCAAAGTACTTGCACTTGTGAGAAAAAAATTTCATTAGGAAAAGCAGTTCTATTGAGAATGCCTAGAGAGAGAGAGAGAGAGAGAGATCCCATTCAAAGCAGGGTTAGGACCGGGATGGAAGCAAAGTTCATTTCAAAGAAATTCTTTTTATCATTTTACAAGATCAAAAGGGAAAACTCACTAAAGTCTGCGTATATGTATGTGTATGTGTGGTGGATATTAAAGAGCCCATTTGAATTAAATCCCTTGAATTTTCAAAGTAGTGAAAGCTGCCTTAATAAATTCCCTGGAAATAAATTTTTATCTCATTTGCGTAACTTTTCCCCCCATCTATTTTGCAACGCAAATTGAAGTTAAAAAAGTTTACCACACACACACACAAACAGGTATGTAAAAATTGTATCCACCCACATGACCCGTTCTTCAGGTCAGACTGCCAACCAATCAAAGGGTTGTCTCGACTCTGCTTCCATCCTTTAGTGTGTTATTATATGTGTTTTGATTACTGTATACTGTCAGTTAAGTGATACTGTTGCTTGGTAACTCGTGAATTCAACTTGAATAGTAAAATTGGTGCGGTTGATTTATAATAATTTAGCAAAATGTCAATAAATTAAACGAACTTTTTTTTTATCCTAGTCGACTGACTGTATTACAAGTTACGTGACAAAACTCAGGCATATTTTTGGATTATTCATTTCATTCTGCATTGCACTTTCAGTTTTGAAATTATTGTTTTAAATCACAAAAGAATAACATTTGTGCAAATGTTATTACTTATTTGTGATGAGTAGGCATATAGAATTGAAATAGAGTACATGCACAGTAGCAATATAGATATATTTATAATTTACAACAGCGCGACTGTGTAAGGTAAATAGGAAATAGATTTTAAATGATAGTAAAAATAATGGCCACAAAAATGAAACAAAAGAAACAGTTTGTTCCCCCAGTATTTTAAAAATGCACTTGAATATTATTTTGCTACATGTAATTTATGTTGAAAATCAACAACGTGTACATGTGCAGTAAAAAGTTTAAAAAAAATATTGCGATGTGATAACTAATATTGAAAAGTTCACAGGAAAAAAAACTAATTGAAATATAAAGCAAGACATACTCAATGTGTGATCTGCCCTAGATCAGAAAAAAACGAAATATATTGAATTTTAAAACTGAAAATATGATAAAAACAAATGTTCAAGAATCTTGACATGATGATGCCCTTTTGTCACTTTCATCAAAAGTGACTGACCTACCACACAACTTGTTGTTGCTTTCTTTCCTCCTGAGCGTTACCCATATGATGCTTTCAAACCTTTTTGGTGATCAGAGAGCAGTGATTAGTGTTATTTCACGTTTCTTATGATGATGATGATGACACCCACCATTAACTTATTTATGCGAGCAAATAAAGCATCTTACTTTCTATATATATAGATATAGCGACAAGAACAAAGTCCAATTTTGCAAAACACAGCGGAAAAAGGGAACAAAGTTTTTTTATGTATAAAAGCGGTATAATAGAAGCGAAATGATTTTCATGGAAAGATACACAATATATTATATGCTGAATAAATCTCAACGGACCTATCATAATAATAATGATGAATGATGATAAACTTGTGTCTCGCTTACAAGGAAAGTCTTAACTCCTCCAGGGAGAAAAAGTATTAAAGAGTCAAAACAAGTTTTTTTTCTTTCTCTCCACTTTCCAATACTTGCAGCACTATTAATCCCAAACACTCAAGCAATTTGGCTCGCACCAACTCATTATCGGACGGCGGCGGCAGACCAAGTGGAAGGAGATATGCATGTAGACATTCCCTTCATGTGCATGAAAATTAATGAGTTAAGATCTTCCTTGTAAGAAGGATGTGTTGATGGAACAGTAGTAGTAATAGTAATTACATACATACATCACAACTATTCCAAAAAGTATGCATCTATATATATTTTGGGTGATCATCGTAATAAATTTAATATGCATTTTACTTTAGCAGACCATTATAAAGTGTATATGGATGGTATGATGATGCCAGATTTTTTTTCAAGATGCCCGCTAGTTCCAGCATAATAATAACCCGTTAATAATAATGATAATGTATCATGTTTAGCGGAGAGGAAATTGGACAACTCCTTGGTAAAGAGAAAATCCTTAAATGAGAAGAAATAAGATATATATTAAAACATAAAAAATTGCAGCTATTGTTGCTCCCCAGCTCAGTCAGCTTTTTCATTATTTACAAACACACATTGTAATTTTTTCTCTACGCAATTAGAAAATACACATTCAGGTATTACTAAATTGCAAATTCTCTGAATAGAACTTTTTTGGTTATCAAAAATATGTATTTATATGCTCATAACATTAGCACCACAAAAGGAGGTACTCAATGAAACAGAGCATTGCAAAAATGAACACAGTGACAGTAGCAGTTCTTTTTTAGTTCTTTCGTTTTTTTTTACTTTTTGAAGAAAAGTTTTTTTGAAAAAAGTGTTGATGTAAACGATTGATTGAATTGAAGCTATTATTTGAAATTATTATTATTATGATGTTCGGCCACAACCATTATAATAATTTTCCAGTTGACTGAAATGGGTATATTTTTTGAGAAAAAAGTCTGAATTTTTTTCCATGTAAAGCAATTTAATAAAACATACTGAAAAATACGAATCAAGTGAAAATATATTGTATAGATAGGTATAAATGTATATAGAGAAAAACTGAAACATGAGGGAAAGTTTCTTTTCTTCAACTTGAAATTTTTTGCTTGTACTCCGGTTTGTGGCATTAAATTTCCCGTAATTGAAAAAAATATGTATATAAAAATAGTTACTTCTCTGGTGGCAATGCATACTAAACAGTTCGTTTAATTTTTTTTCTTCAAGATAGAGTTTTTTTCTTAAATTCAAAAAAAATATTATACGAGTGTAGTAGATAGAAATGAGTCTTTTTTTTCTGTAACGTAACGAAAAACTCGTCCTTTTGGTTTTTGTTTTCAAACAAAATAATTAAACCGCTTAATATTTCAGTTAAGCTTGTCATTTCCACCCATTTTCTTGTTTCGAGCAAAAAAAATTTTGTATTAGGTTTTTTTTGAGAGAGGATATTTGTAGTTGAAAAGAAAAAAAAAGTTGTAGCACAAAAATTGAGCTCTTGACTAACTGAGATGAGCTGCAGCAGTAGCTCACCTGGAAAGTGGAGAAAGTGGTATGTACCGCAGTCGGCCAGTGGCATGGTGGATGGGACCACCAAATCGTCGAGCTGCTGCAGCCGCTTGTGGCGCGGCAAGATACGCTGCCAGCGGTGGAAGTGCTTTGGTGTTGTTGCTGGGATTGTTTGCAAATTTCACGGTGACCGGCTCAGTTGAGCCCTTTGGAATGGTTCCATTCAGCTCTTGTATTGCTCGCTCCGCCTCCACACGTTGGTCAAAACGAATGAATCCAACGCCCTTCGACAAACCTATCAAAACCATTTTACAATTAGTAAAAAATAATCCATCATTAGCACTGCTTCCTCAGGACAAAATACTTTGTCTCTGACGACAACGGCGGCCGAGGAGTGGAAACAGCGGCAGTAGTTTTATTTTATTTTGGAAATATATCAGAGGTTTACAATTTTTAAAACTAAATATCGTCGTCGTCATCATCATCGACATGAATCATCATCAGTACTTCTGCTGCCGTTTGCAGATTTACTCATGACGACAACATGTCATTCTCCTGTTGCCTCTTGTTGTAAATTGTACAAATGGAATACTTTTCCACTAGATTTCCTCCTTCCTATCAAATCACCGTTTCCTTATTACTGACTACCTGGATGATATACATATAGTAAATATGCCTCGCTTTCTTTAAAACGACCCTACAAGTTCATATTTTTGTATAGCTTCGCTGTTAACCTAAAAGATCACTTTTTTGTTAGTTTAAGTGAGAAATTACAATTTTTTTGGTAAAACTGAAAAAAATGGAATAAACAAAGAAAAAAATATAGGTTGTTTACCATAGACGAATTAATTAATGTAGTTTGCTTAAGCAAAACATAATAGAGTAAACTATGAAAGTTAACAAAAAATAATAACTGCAAAAAATTGCTGTTTGCCGAGCGAATGCCTTCTTCTTATTTTTCCTTGTGATGATATTTTATCCTTATATAACCATAATAATAGCAATATATTCTTCTTCTTCGTCTATCCTGTATATATTTTTTTATAAACTACTACGCTAGCATCATCATGGCTATACATTATTGTCATGGAGAAAACAAAAATCATAATGAAAAGTAACATTTCTCTAGTGTAATGTTTATTTTTAAATTTCTTATAAAACTACGTAAGAACTTGCAGTGAAGCCATGCAAGATTTTATTTTAGAGAAAAAACTCTGATATATAGAAGCAACAAAAAATATATTATAACAAGATCCATTTAGGAAAAACCAAATTAATAATAATTATTGGAAACTAAAAAAATGTTTTTTATATTATTAGCAGCTACCTGACTACAGGATGGCAAAAAAAATAATGATAATAATTTAAGAAAATTGTCAATTATATTGCAAAATGAAACGAAAAAACTTTTGAAATAAAAATGAATCACTTTGTTTTAAAATTGTTTCCTGGAGAGAATTACTGTAACAATCATTATTAGGTATATTATTTTCATCAATGTTTTTGTTGACTTGCTGACGTTGTCTTTTCATGGAATTCAAAAGAAATGTTTTGGTTGGTTTAGTATGCGGTTGCGTCGTCGTGTATAGTTTAGAACTGTTTAGGTAGACGTAGAGTTCATTGTTGATATGACAATATGACATTGTTGCTTCTCTTCAGCACATAGATATACACTGATGTTGTTATTGTAATGGCTTATTTTTTAGTAGTTTTATCACTTGAGAAGTTTGTCAAGGTTGCATTGTAACAGTGACAATAATTAACATTAATTATCAAAATTGAGATTGCAGAAGTGAAACAACCTCCTGACAAATACTCTCTGGCGAAAAAATGGCCTCAAATTTATCGAATGTTCTTCTTTTTTTTTGTTCTTGTGCAAAAAAATCACTTTGTTGTAAAATTTTACTGTCATCAAAATTGTCAATGTTTATACCTCGAATTCACCAAACAATTATCGCTTACCCTCTTTATTGTTCCTCTGTAAGGGAAATTCCGCTTCGTCATCCCCAGCTATAACAAATTGTACGTGAAATTATAAACAAAAATCATTACAGATAAAATAACTCAAGCCTAATATGTAGATTTTCTTGTTGGGATACTTTCGTTGTTTCAAAGGGGAAAACTTTATATATACACATTTCTTAATTTTACAAATTGCATATTTAGTTTTGTAGGTATATATTGTAGCATAGATAGATGTATTTATAAAGGTGACTAAGAGTGTACTTTAAAAACAATACAAAAGTTTTAGATTTTTTTACTCAAATTAAAATTATATATCTCTTTTTATTTTTTGTACTCAATGTCCGTGCCAAAAAATAATGCTTTTTAGTTTGTAGTTGTCGTCGTTCGTTGCGTTTGTTTTACTGCTGCACTTTTGTCAAAAGATTCTTAAACGACTCCATTTTTACAATACGACAAAAGTATATATATATTTTTCGACAAAATAATTAAAACCGAGTAAATGAAGAAACGAAAAAAGTATAATAATAATAACAAGTGTCTTAACCACTTAATAATAATAATAATAGTAAACATGTAGCTGAAACGTGTCTCATAATTTGACATGCAAAATAAGAAAGAATCAACGAAAAAGTATTTAAAAAAGGAAGCAGTCTACCTGTAAGTTGCTAAATCAAACTGGATACGATTTACAACAACTAGAGAGAGAGAGAAAGAGAGAGGCTAGAGGCTATAATATATATAGAGAGAGAACATGCAACTAAAATACGCTACGATTTTTTTTCATTAAAAAACATCAAACTTTTTTGAGTGATGATGATGATGATGTGCTGGATAAATAAAATATATTGATTGAATGCAAATTTGGAAATATATTTTGAATAAGAAAAAACTGAATTGGCCAGTATAAAAAATATTAATTTTTCAACATTTTAAAAAAGGTAGCCTATGCGCATTGCGTAAAAAATATATAACAAGGAAAGTTGCAATAAGAGTTTCGCCATTCCTTCTTTTTATGGTGAAGCACGCTTATACTTTAAAAAATGGAAAGCAACAATTTGTTTGTGCATGATTCACAGCAATAATATATTTTGGATGCAATATATTTAATAAATTGAATCGATAAAGATTTACAATGACATAATATTTAATTAAGTAATTGACTAATGATAATAATAAAAAAATTTGTGTCAGAGAAAGTCTTTTAAAGAATGTCTAGAGTATTTTTTTGCCATTTCAGTGTATATAGCTATAATTTGGGTTTGCTAGAGCGTTCAATAAAGTGATCTGGTGTTGGACGGAAATTGTTTGGAAACGCAATCAAGCCTACACAAATAAGATTATGTGACGTTCACGTGAGAAAGATGTTTTTTTGGTCTATCATTACTGGCGCATATTCTCAATCGTACTAAAATAATTGATTTTTAAAGTTGCGAGGATGCACAAGTTGAAAGCACACCTGCACAAATATATAATCGCGAGTGATACGATATTTTAACGGTGATTTTTCTCTCAATAACTGAGCAGCGATATGAAGAACTGTGTGTTTCAGCGAACATACATTTAGTTGTAACGATAATAAATATATTAATATATCTATGAATTTCGTCATACATATATATGTATTGTATATGTTCAAAAACGAAATAAGCTGAGAACAAAGAATAATAGTTGGTAAAAATGAAAATGAAAGAAAGAAAAGCGAATAGGAAATAAATATTTTGCAATAAAAATTATTAGCCATACGCCTCTCTATATAGTAAATCCTTTGATTTCAATGTCTCTGCTATCCTACCCTACTACATAATACAAGTATATACTCCTACGATAATATAGATAGTTTTGTTTTCAATTATTATTATTTATTGTGCGTTTTCTAAACACGCCAATTTATACAACATTTAAGTATTTTCTTGACCATGCATTGCAATAGTTATTATTATTTATATATTTTTTGTCTTGTACGTAATTTTTTTTAAAATTTATTTTATTGTCTGTTTCGACCAAATAGTTTGATTTATTTATATAATATACTACGCACCAACAACACTACTACATGTATTACGGGATATTGGACTACAACAGGTGCCACGCCTTGTCACCTTTCTAAATAAACTTTTGTTGTAACTTTTTATAAGTAATTGATTGAAAAAATTCACTACTTTTTTTTGTTGGCAGTGGTGGAAAAATATTATTTTTGAAAATCTTATTTTTTTCTTTCGAGATTTTTATTTGCTGTTGTTTTGTATTGCGTTCTGTTTGAGCAAGAAGAGAGTAATCAGCTCGTTCATTTTATGTGACGTCTTACCTGTAATGTTGTCGCACAAAATTCTAGATGTAATTATGCGACCGAAAGGACTGAATAAGCTTTCCAACTCTTGCTGAGTTAGGTTCTTCGGCAATCCACTGACATACAGGTTAGCTCCCTTTATAGCTTCACTGCTTGGCCTTGCATACGAAACCTAGGAAAATAAGGGGAAAATATATGAATAAAACAAAAATGTCACTCAGGTCAACACACAGAATATTAAACAGAGAGCATCATCAGAGAAGAGCATCGCGTTTTTATCACCACAAAGATGTAACTGCGTATCTCACTATATAATAAAATGTGTGCATAGCACAAGAAGAGAAGGAAAAAAACTCATTGAAATTCAAACGAGAATCAGCCAAGTTGTCATAGAAATCCATAGAAGAAAGAAAGAAGAAGAGAAAAAACAGATTTTTTAATGCTGTGCAGTATAGAGGTACATATCATACATAGGCGCATTGCTACTTATACTGTCGTTGTCGTCATGAAATGTGGAAACCAATAAGACAATTAAAAATTGCCATGACATTCTTCAAGAAAGCTGCCATCTGTACTCTTTGCATCACTCTTGAATTACATCTTGATGAAAGATCACACTCGCTCGCACTCGTAGAGAATAAAAGAGAGGCGAGTCTTCGGAGGAGAGCTTCAGTTGGGAAACAGGAGAGCCTTTGTGGTGTACAGACAGAGGCAAAGGAGAATGAAAAATGGTCTGAGGATATTTAGAGAGAAATGAGAGATACAAACGGAGCATATCATTTTTTTAAATACATACTCCAAAGTCGAAAAGGTAAAGGAGAGGCTAAATGCTGTTGTGAGAGAGAAGACAGAGAGCTCAATTAAGAGTGGAATTAAATGGCTTTCATGGTTTGAAGCGACAAAAGAATTTCTTTCTTTGTGACGACGACGACATGCAACGATGATGATGATGATGAGTTTCATCTCATCTCAGGTTTTCTCTTTCTCTCTCTGTGCTCTGTGTCTCTCCATCAACCTATTACTCTTTAAAAACAACACAATCATTGCCAAAACATCTTTCATTGACTACAAACGAGGCTTATGGCTCTCTCCCCACATGAGGAACAGTGTGCACTGTGCAGAGTGGAGTTGGTGTGGTAGTCACAAAAGTCACAGGAGCGATTTGTCTTCCAATCTTTCAGAGAACGACAGGCAGCTGAGTTTTACGACTAACCATATATACTCTCGAGCCTCACTTCAGAACAAGTAGTCTCATCATGAAACCCTCCAACAACACTAGCTTGCAGCATGTTATCTTTATGTACCCCAGACTCTTTTAAGTTTAGTGAGGCATTTAATAGTAATAATAATATTGCAGCCACAAAACAAATTCTAATCACACTCCTTCATCATCATTATGCGTCCACAGAGAGAGAGAGAGCGAGAAAGGGAGATACCGTAAAACCTGAATTTAACGCAGTCCCTTAAATTATCGCAGTCCTTTAATTATCGCAGCTGCGATCTCATTTTAAAATTCCCGTCACGATAAATTATCGCAGCCCTTAAATTACCGCAGCCCCATTTTTTGCGGGAAATAGTTACCGCATAACAAACAATGTACATATCCATTCTGTACCCTGTCCAGTTTTGTTCTGGCTTGTCTGTTGGCATCGACATTGACTTTCTATTATTGTTAAATGTCTTACTATCAGTACAAGTTGAATAATTAAATTATTGTTGAGTGTATATTATATATTATATCATTAATATGTACAATTTGTTGTCAATAAATATACTTTGGACCTTGAGTTGTTAATTTCCGCAGTCCCTTAAATTATCGCAGTCCTTTAATTATCGCAGCTGCGATCTCGTTTTAAAATTTCCCGCATAAAAAATTATCGCAGTGCGATAAATTCAGGTTTTACGGTAAGCATCATCGTCACATCCCCACCACAGCAAAAAATGCATAAGAGAAACAGCACACGAGTTGAGTTGATGCATATTCATATTACGAAACCTATGCATTTTGGTTTGCAACATTTAGCATTTTTATTGCCTTGTTGAAATTGTTCATTCTTTCCACTCCTCTTGTTTTTCATCCCATTGTTGGTCGCTCGCCATTGCATTTGTTCACGTTTAAAGCTTTCATCATTTCAGGAGGCAGGAAATCTTTTTGCCTAACAAATGAGCATGGGCGGAGTTTTGCACTCAAAAGGCTGCTGCAAAATGCATCAATATTTTTGCTGGGTACAAAGTGGAGGAGGGCACAAAAATACTGCATTGGCAAGGCTGACACTTTTCTGATTTTCTGGTCCTTGCCAGTTATTTCTCGTTGAGGTTGATAAGAGCTCAGGTGACAGGTAATAGTCGGGTTATATGACACTTGAAAAATGACTTGGTAATAGACGGAAATGGTTTGAAATATCTGCATATCCATGTGGGTGTCTTGAGAGTGATATAAAAAAGTGCAAAACATTCTTTGTTTGTTTCCCATTTGAACCCGTTGTAAATTATCTTTTACTCGGACGCCTTAAATATTGAACACTGGGTCCGTTTACAACACATTAGACAGGTACATGGCCTTTATTATAGCTCAAGTAATAGAAAAAACGTTGAAATATGTAAGGAAAAAAAGTGACTCACCTTTATTGTCTTGTTTTGTAGGCGGAGGCCGTTAAGAGTGTTGATGGCTTTCTCAGCATCTTCAGGTCTGTGGTAATTGACAAACCCGTAGCCAAGGCTTTGACCTACCGCATATGTGGAAAAAGAAGATAAAAGAAGTCAACAATGTCGAGAAAGGGGGCAATCTGGTATGGGAAGGGGAATGCGTCGTGTAATCTGTAATCTCGTGTATAATATGTAGAAGCAGGAGCCGCAAGCATCAGGTAAGAGGAAAAAGGATATTATTATTAGGGGGCATTATAACGGGAGCCAGGTATACGTAAAGCAGCATTAGAGAAACATCCAGCAACTCCACTTACCCGTTATCTTGTCGCGTATCAATTTACAGGATTCAACTTCACCAATGGACGAGAAAAGAGAACGGATTTCCTCTTGAGTCATGGTCTGAGGGAGATAGTTGACAATCAAGTTGGTTTTGCTCTCTTCGAGCCCACTGTTACTTGATCCATTGTTGGGGGAGGACTGTGATCCTGATGACATGCTCATTCCACAGCCCACATTGACCCCGTGAATAGAGCCATTAGCTTGAGGAGGACTCGTGGTCACATCCATTCCGTTTTGCATCATTATGAGCTGATGATGACAATGATGTTGAAGAGAAGTAGAAGAAGAAGAAATTGAAAAATGAGGAGATGTAGTAGTAGTATTGGGAGGCTTAAGAAACGCTTCCTGCACGTAATTGTCTTGTTGTCCACAAATCCAGGCACCAGAGGTCACGTCAACCAGACCGGGCACTCCACCGGCTATGTATCCGTTAGTCACCAAGTCCACTGGATAACTGTAAACATGTCCAAAGAAATAAACAACATTACAAATTTCTGCTGAGAAAAGATTTACTTGACACCCTTGCACAGTTTAAGGCAAATTTTTGTGAATGAATGCAATTTTTTCTTTGTGCCACGCGCAATATGTCGACTCTTGATCTCTCCAAGCAAAAAAGGAGCAAAGACTCTTTCTGTTCCTTTTTGTAAAACATGTACGGTAGCAGCAGGAGTGGGTAAAAACGCAGCAACTTCAAAGAAAGAAAGAGAAAACGTCTAAAGAAATTAATCTTTTGTTTACACGTATGCATTCCAAATAGTATCGCACATTCCGTTCCCATACATCAAGATAAGCACCCATATTGTATACATCATATACTCGTACCACACATAGCGTGTATATATAGGCAACTTGAAAAGCATGAACCGCATGAACCCGGAGAATGTCTTTCAATATGCTTGTTTATACGAATGTCTAAACAATCAAATTAATCATTGCGAGTGGATGTGTGTCTTATGTGCGCATTGTTTCCCTACACCACATACAAACCCGCCAACCACACACAGTCATAATCATAATAAATGTGAGTCTGGCACACAAAAAGTAAGCCATATCATCATTACTATATATATTGGCTATCTAGAATCAGGAAAATAATTTTTCATCTTTTTTTTTGTGGCGGTATAACGGAATCAAATGATGATAAAAATGATAAAAGAGGAAGGAGAAGTAGTAGCAGCAGCAGCACACGCCACAAAACCAAACTGCAAGCATTTTATTTCACCATTTACTGTGCGACTACTAATACTCTACTAGCCTAAAAAAAGCAGCTTCCGTTTTCCATCGCACGGCGATCAGAAAAGTGAGTAGCGAAATTATACCACAGAGTAACATGCCTCCACATAGCAGAGCACCAAAAAAACCTGCTTAAGGATATCATCGTTATCGTCGCGTACGTGAGCATATAATATTATGGCTTGAATCAGTCTGCAGCTTCCGCTTTTCCTCTGCTATTCCTTTTACTTTTACTGATTTTACGCTATACAGCGGAATCAGCAGCAGCATCATCATCCATACATGTATTTTCACAAATTGTATATACGGAAAATTTATGTTTGCGCTGCTCTGCATAATAACGGATATATATGCATAAATGCTACAAACACATACACACACGATATTTTACAACTAACTAACTGCACGCCTGCTTCATCCCGAGAAAAAAAAATTTCTACGAGTTTGCCACATCTGCTCCATCTTTTTATGTCTCTCAAGTCGATCCAAATCATGATCACCAACCATGATCTCTCTCTCTCTCTCTTTTCTCCTCTCATTTCTAAAAAAACCTCACTCCTCCCGTATAAGTAGCATGCTTCAGTTCATCGAATTACTTTTTTCCCTTCTCGTGCCTGCTTAGTTCATCCTCACGTCAAGTCTAAAATACTAATACAATATTTGTATTTACATTATGTATATGAGAGAGAAGAAGGAGAAGAAGAAAATGATCATGATCACGATCAGCATCGTCATGATTCTGTGGCTACACAGAAATATAATATAATCAAGAGACCGGAGATGGAGAGAATTGCATAAAAAGTTAAAGTTGGGAAACTATCTTTATCTATCTTTTCGAGGATGATGATCATCCTGTCCTGTGCCATAACATGCCATGTCCGTGTATGTGGTGGTGTTGGCGGATTTTCTGTCTGTTTCTCCGCTAAAATGTGCATCTCAAAACAGGAAGGTTTTGAGTGAGCGTGGTAGTAGTAGTAGTAGTTGCGGCAGAGCACTCCACATTCCCAATTTCCACTATTGCTGCCATCATTACCACCACCATGACATTCCTCTGAACTGAAGTATTAAAACTACTACAAATCTACAACAGACCTTCAACTCACTAGAGTCAAGTTAAGTTAGAATGGAGCCATTCAATGAGCTAGATCACGCAGTTTTTCGGCTATCTAAAAAGATCCTCGTGAAAATTATATGATGCATGATTTGGCGTGATAGAGCAGAGCGGTGTGAGAAGAAAACCTAACAGAGTGACAAGCTACTTGACTTTTACAAGTTTTTATGCTCTTGAAGGTTTACAGCACTGAAAATATGCTAATTCGTGATGAGTGGGCCTCAATCTCAAAAGGTCACCGTTTTCGTACACATTGCATAATATTCATAATCTTCGAAAATCGTATATTATGTAGGTATTCGTTTAGAGTTCAACTACACGCTACGAAAAAAAGAACGATGTGTTTTTTTTTTGCAAAAAAAAACAAGAACACAATATTCATTAGCAGCATTTCTAATGCTGTCAGGCTATTATTACGGTTCTCGGACATGCATGAAAACTAACTCCGGAATCGTTTCGGATGCCCCTGGTATCAAATAGATACATAGGCAATGGGCCATTTGAGTGAATGAATGTGATAGCTAGATAATTAAATTGTTTAAGGATAATCACACACGAATGATACTTTGCATAGCTGAGTGTATTTCAAAAGCACTATAAATCAAGAAGGTAGGCATACATTTTGCAAATGAAAATATTTTATACTGAGCACATATTACATTGCTCCGTTTTTTTCGGGTAATCATTCAAGTGCATGAAAATATGTTCCGGATACTTTGCCGTATGCCGTATTCATAAGTATAGCAGTTTCCTATCGTTACTACGATCATGATGGTATTTTTCCTCTTTCGATTTCTCGCTCTGTACATCTTTATCGACTACAAAACTCTCGGCCCGCGAGGAAGAGATGGGAAGAAGAAAAATTGGAGTATTACCATAACCACTATTACGTCTGCATGCCAGAGCACACTCTAATAATAATATTAATAACAACACAGAAAGCCCGCATCTTCGTTAAAAATGAATGAAAAAGGAGGATAGAGAGATGAGGAACCATCATGATCATCGCACAAACACACCACACAACGCCGTCATCCATCCAAATAGATGATGTTAAGGATCATAGATTTCGATTTTTGTTTTTCTATTCAGTTTTGAAGTAGCGTGAATGCTCTACGCTCTCTCTTCCTGTGTACTATATAGTTGGCCGCGATGGATCGCCTGCGTTTCTCGGTTTATATTCAGCAGGATGATATTAGCAATAAGCAATGATAATAATAAATTTAAAAAAGTAGTTGGTTGATGTGGTGGTTGGTAGAGTGGTGAAGTGCGGACGGAATGGAATTTTTATATGTATGTCGATACAGCTATTTATTACATATTAGTATGTTCGTAGTCTTGTAATATGAAATAGGTTGTCAACTTTGCATTTTACATTTGCAAATTGGAAAGACGACCTTTTCTAATATGCAATAATAAGGTTCAATCCCATCATTCGTTAAAAATATGAACCGATTATTATAAACTTTGCTACGTACATTGTATCTTGCTGTGTGACAGGGAAGGAACGATTTCCAAATGAAAATCAATCTACTGTTTCCACCGAAAAGCTACCAAAAATTCTCTCTTTTGTGCTCCTTTGAGTGCTTACAAGTAGGTATGAATGCATTACAGAAGAGTTAAAAATAGGAGGAAAAAACGTAAAATGAATGGAAAGACTGTGAGACGAGATATTGTACAGATATCATCATCATCATACAGACAAAATGATGATTCTCTCATTACCTACCTACTTACATTCTAAACTTGCACTATACCGATGTCGACCAACGGGAACGGTAACAACTTATTATTGATTTATTACTAAGCTTGGAAAAAATATGCATTATAGTATCAAGCTATTATGTTATCAATGTAAACTTTCGTCATGTTTGTAAAACAGGAATGATGAGATGTTGTTTCGCAACATGATCATCATATCATTATTTTGAATATGTATGTGTATCGTTTTTCCCTACGGCTTATTTTCCCCTGTCGTCAGCAGTCTTTTTTGGAAAAATGTACATTTCATTTATTACTATTATTTCTTTTCTTTTTTCTAAAAAATCTAATCTCTCTCTTCGTTATATACAAAAAAAACTACATCGTATAATATTATTGTTTGCTCCTCTGGTAAAATAGAAAATGATGCTCAAAGAAAGATGGAGTTTTTTTTTACATTTTCTGCTTGCGTAGTTTCCACTGAGAAGTGGCAAGTTGATGCGCCTACTCTTGTTTGAAAAAGGTTAACAGGGTGAAAGAAAGAAAGACAGAGTTTGTCAATACAAAGTAACAGGAGCAAAGAAACTAGCAGTAGTGCAGTTTAGTGTGTGTGCACCAGTGGCAGCAATGCAATGCTCCCATCACGAAACAAAAAAATAAGCGATATTAATTTCAAAACGAACCTTTCGTAGGTAATCAACATGAAGGCAGAAACAAGGCTTTTCACTCAAAAGTAAATAATATTTTTTTACGAGTAGAAGCTTGTAGATGGTGTAGAATTTTTTTTCACACCTAAAAAAATTATCGGTCGGTAGAAGAAGCGACTACTTTCACGTCAGTCAGTCTTCCTTGCTTATGGAGGAGTGTATTATAAACACTACGAATTACGTCGTCGGCGATGATGATGAGAATGATGATGTGGTATTTATACTGCGTTTCGTTGAATATTTATCGTTTCTATTTGTACAAGAGTATCTTTATGATTCCGTGATGAGGCGCGTAGTTGTATAATTATTATAAATATAGGTAGGTATATATTTTCTTCTAAATTGTGCGTCTTTAAAAAAACAAATTCCTAAATACGTAAATTGCGAATGAATGTAATGGTTTCTGGTTTCTATTCCTTTTAAATTATCGACTAGATTGATGGCTATGAATTTTCGTATTACAAGCTTTCCCTATGCAAAATATTTTCAGACTAGTTATTTTTAAGATTATTAATTTGTTAGTTAAAATAGCGTTCATATATTCATTTTGACTCTTTCTTTTTAAACAAGGAATAAAACACTGATAAGCTGAGTTTTTGTCAAAATAAATGTAACAACTAATGGTAAGAAACGGAACAACGGAAATTCAACGAACACAATAAAAATGATGGGTTGGAAACACAAAGTTATTGTACATATTATGATGAGCGAACAGAAATATTTTTCAACAACGAACCGAACCAAGCACAAAACAAAACTGAGTCCGACTCTTTTCCAGAACTCGGTGTTTATTGCAACGCGATATATTTTCGGCATCATCGGCATAATATCAAGCAGGAGGAAACACAGCAACAGCAGCAGTCCCAACAATAGAACATGAAGGGCATCCTATATCATAATGGCAATAATGAAAATAAATGCAACGAAAATCCAGTCAAGCTTTTATCTTGCTCACCCATAAAAATTCAAACATTAAAACCCTTTTGTGATCAAGCTTAATATTGTATTAAATATATTGGATGAGTGAGTGCCAGTCAGTATAGTGCACTTTCATTAGTACGCACACGGCACACACTCATATTATCATCATCATGATCAGCATCAGTCAGACAGACACGGAAACACCACGCACAACATCAAGGGGTGAGTGAGTAAGCAGCAGGGACTAGACTTGCCAGACTAGAGGGACCACCTTTTCCAGTTTTGCTCGGAGAGTTGCAATCTATATGTATATTTTGATAATATTCAAACTAGCAAAAGTGTTTCAATACCAAGGCACGACACTAATCTATTTCATGACGGATATTTTAGGGACATCTTCATAGATGTCTATAACCGTTTTCCAAACTGAATGAAGCCATTCTTCTCGTTCTATTTAATGGCTATTTGAGGTGGATCAGCATTGCGGGACGCCCAGAACCGAGAAAACCCCAGTTTCTTAAGTGTAAGCATGGTTTTCATGAAATATGCAGAGTTTTTATGAAATAATTGGGATTTTCAATTACTCAGATTTATTGTATACATTTTCATTACAGTAATAATCACATTCGTTTTAAGGTTATCTGCCAATGACAAGAACAACATCCTGAAACCATTCATTTTGTACAGTAATTGAAATTCTTTTAAAAAATACGTGAACCCAATAGATTTGGCAGGGCCACAACTAGTAGTGAGTAATAAAATGAAAAGTAGAATAAAAATTCAACGGTCAAATCCCAAACAAAACGGGAGAGGATGATGGCGATGATGATGATGTTTGAATGCATCATACACAATTTTACCGTACCGTACATTTGCTCATTACTATCATTACATTACGAGCGGTAGTAGTGTTGCTGCTACTGAAATATAGTTTAAAGGGACACGGAAACAGAGAAAAGACTCGTTGTTGGTAGTTGCCTTCTTCCTCTCTTCCTAAGAGCAATAGCAACAGCAGTTGCGGGAGTTCACAACAACCGCACGTAAAAAAAAGAATAGATTCAATCGATAAGCACGAATATTATTGTATTGTGTGTGTGTAATAATAACATACACACATCTATGGAACATTAGCGAGTTTGAACATTAAACAAGTTTGCGTCCTTCTTCTCCATCACTCGTACTTAGTTTCCATTTAGACTAAACAATGACGTGTGTCTGTGATATTCATGATGATAATGATGATGTGAGCTTGTGATATGTAAAATGTTGAGACTTGAATATTGTATACATTATAAATGTTTGCAGTAGTGTACAAGTTTTTTTTAAAGAAAGGGAAAAGAAGGAAGGAACGGAACTGCATATCATATGCTGTTTGTTGTACACTAGTACGTGATACTGCCGACTGAAATGAAAAAAGGAAACTGGAAATGAAGCTGGAGTTCATTCATCCCATTCAATCCAACCAATTGATAGGATACGATCATGTTGACGGGGGAGATTAAATTTTCTTTTAAATTTTTTTTACATTGAATTAAGCAAGTACCTCTGTGTGTGTTGGGTAGTTTTAAAAAAATGAAAGAGTTAGACAGCACACATGGGTGAAGAGCGTATTGGATTTAATATGCACGGCTGCTATAGCCTCAAGGATGCCCTTTAAAATGTATTTTAAGGTAGCAGTTAAAAAAATTTCAGGGTAAACCCTTTAAATGGATTTCTCTCTGTGTGTTTGCGAGTTCATCAGAAAGTGTCGATAAAAAATGGTTATGGAGCATTGCATAAAATATTCAATTTAAAATGTACATATGCCACAGTGGTACTGCCTGGAGTGCTGTTTTATTACGCGGCCAGTTTTTTTCTACTCTCCATCCATCCATCCATCCATCCATCCATCATTGACGCTGTTAATTCATTACGTGTTGTATGAGATAGAGAAAGCGTTTATTATTTTTATTTCCCATTTTTATTATTTATGGTTGATCAACATGAAAAAGCAAGATTTCCATCTATGAAAGCCTTGCACCTTTTTTCTTTAATCTATAGAACTACAGCAACAGCATACAAAATTCTCAGAATGGCCCGCTCTCTCTTTCTGTAAAGAACAGCAGCAGCTGTATCATTCTTTTGAAAGGGTAAAACAGAGTTGAGATGCATAACGAATATGATTTGCGTATAAATATTTTCAAAAAAAATATTTTTGAACGCAACTCGCATTTCCTTCGGATACGAAATTACATAAGGAAGTAGGAAAAAGCGTGTATATTAAAAATATAAAATGTCATCATCATCATCTTTGATAAGGTTGCGGACAAATATCCGGACTTTGATTATCTTTTTTACCAACTAAATTCTCAGGATGCTCACACACAAGCCGTATATTCATATTAACTGGGTCATTGCCTACTACTACTCATGCATACATACATACTTCCCAATTACATTCCCGGAAATAAATGAATGCGAACAAGCCGTTTCCAGTTCTCTTGCCGACAATAAAAATGTCCAGTCCAAAAATTACACAACTTCTCTCTCTGCAGTCACACACACACAGCATCCAGCATCAAGTTCAACTAACATCACGACTCGGGTGCCCCGTGCCCGTGTCTCCTAAAGCTTTATCATCATCGCTCCCGTTGTCATTGCAACACCACCACTGGGACGGCAATCGGGAATGTAATGCATATATTTCCATTTGCACACCAGAGCTCACATATTTTCATATAATGACGATAGCATTATTTTTACAACTTTACTGGGTATTGCATTGCTCTCTCCCGTACTACGTTACGTATGTACAAAGTACAATCCACCTATATTCATATAAAACCTTGTAATTACGCTTATACCCAAATATCGTATCTCATTCATTACGCATGGATGTATATAATGTCGTAAAAAGTTTTTAAAACTGCTCAATATGAGAACAGCTGATTCAAACGGGAAAAAAGAAACGACAGATGTGTGTCTGTCTGTCTATCTGTCTGCGTAAAATGGTTTACGGAGAAACTGAAAATCATGAGAGGACACGTGCCTCTGCTCTCCCCGCACACAGCAACACATACTGATACTAATATGGAAACACATTATCATTTTGTATTGTTGTGTGTTTGTGCTTTAATGCAAATGCGAGAGACGCAACTCCCTTATACATTTAGAAATCCTCGTGTGTGTGTGTGTGCAAGTCTTATTATTGCCCTGCTTACTGCAGCCTTCATATCCGTTTCCACGTAAAAATAACGGCATCGCTCCTGCTACCGTCGTCACCCTATACATATAATAATAATAATATGCCCTTATATAAAAAACCACCACCACCACCACCATTACTTTACTTTTATGTGAATGTGCTTGTTTCCTCCTTTTCCTTTTAATGCTCGTAACTATATATATTTTTTTTCTGTGATCCCCTTCTTCTCCTCTTTTCTTTCTGCTCACTCATTCTACCCTGCTTGCTCGCTGCGGCTGCTGTCAACTTGAACAAAACTTGGGTCCGTGCATGACGATCATGATGATATGATGTACTTTCGTTCTTGTTGGTGAAATGGAACGGGAAAAAAATCTATAATTTACAGCAGCAGGGGCAGTGCTAATGCTGCTGCTGGCTGTTGTACACAAAGATAGAGGAGCTTTGTATAAAGAGCCACCAGGTATTTCCAGGATATATGTACCATTCATTTCATTGCCTACATAAATACGTAATGCATATGTGTGATATGTTTATTACGGTAGGTAGATAGAAGGCTGTTTCTAGTTGTCGAAAATTATGTTATTTTTCAGCACAATAATATCCTTGTTGCGTGCTCTCGTAATGTCAATGAGAATCTCTTTTATTCCACACCGTTTGTTTTCCCAGGTTTCACTCGCCATACATGCATAAAACATTTTCTCTCGCTATGAATGCCGTAACTTTTTGAAAGCTATTTTTTTTAAACATTGCAATTTGTAAAGATGATAAGCTACATACATAAATACACCTCTATATGCATGCATGTACATTTTATAGCCAGCAGTACCCGTGTGAGTTTGCAAGCTTTTTTTACAAAACTGGAAAATGCGAACCAGAAAACACGGAAAGTATTTAAATGGAATGTAATGAATACCTCTGCTTCGTTCTGTTGCTCTGTAAGTCGCCATGCACAATAATAAAATGGTAGAAAAGAGGATGATGATCATGACGATGATGTGTACATTTGAAAATTGTGCATCCTTTTACACATTCCCGTATAATAATATACAGTTATTATGATACTACTACATACAGAAAAAAGCGAATGAGAGAGATAGAGGTGCTTATACTCCTCCAAAGCCCTTATACTCTCGGACTACCACTGGAATAAATAAAAAATCTCCTTTAATCTAATAATTTAGCTGGACTCATTGTCAGCGAGCACCGTAGCAGCAGGAGAGAGAGAGAGAGAGTAACAACAACAAAATAAAATGCGGCGGCTGCGACTGCTTTTCCTGGCTAGTAACATGCATACTTCCAGAGAGAAAAAGCTTACAACGCGGAGAAGAAAACAAAACTGCTGCTGCTGGCTGGTGTGGTATACCTAATGTGATCATGTTAGCAACAAAAAAAGTACCAGTAGTAGTAGCACCAGAGGCAAGTCAGTAGCGGTGGTGGCGGTGGTTGATGGTGGTTGTTGGCAGAGCAGCAGTAATAGAGCAAAGAGTTTTTTTTCACGTTTTACTTTGGCCCTTCTGCTTCCTCTTCTCTCCTCTCTTACTGCTGCTCTGCCTGCCCGACTGCCTCTTTTCTAAAAAGAGTGATACATATTGTGTAAGAATGAAAACGATATAATATGCATGTAGTATTCCAGCACAGGAGCCGTATCACGTTACGTTACTACAAGCATATTTCTATGGACATAGCGTACATACATGTGCATAATACTGCATTGCGGAGAAATAACAAAAAAATGTGAGCCAACCTCTCTCTCCCTTTCCAGAAGCAGACAGATCAACTCTCTCGTTCTCTTTCTCTCGCTCTCTGAATTTCAAGATTACTTTTTTGAAACAAAAAAAAGCCATGAAACTTGTTCCTCTCAACGCTGCGCTATTAAGCTTATAATATACTTTCTTTTTGCGACATAAGCGTTACATGAGCCCTTTGACAATTTTCCTCCACTGCGGAGAAAACGACGTACACGACATGTCAAAACTTACTTTTTGACAGATAATGAAAACTGCTGGAGAGTGAGTGACTGAGAGAGAGAGAGAGAGAGAGAATGCATCGTCAGTTTGTTGAAAGGAGGCAAAGTATCTTACCGTAAATGGGAAAAAGATGGCAAAAAGGGAAGAAGAAGAAGAAGTAGTTTTCAAATCGAGAGAAATAAAGAAAATTCCTCGTTTTATCACAACAATATCCACCACAATAACAACAAAATGTTTATTTTTTTCTCCTATGAACTGCGGCGTGTACACCCAAAAGGAAGAAAGTTTGGAGCACGTTGCGTAAACTGATGTTGTTGACTATTTTATAAAATGATCACTGTGTGCGCTATCAGTTATAGCCTATTCTTTGTTATCGTCATGTGGAAGTCCTCTTAAAATATCAGTTTTTATTTCTGTGTTTGTTTGGACACAGGATAATATATATATGTAGGTATTTTTGTTTATAACGCTATGGAAGTTTCATTCGACGGAACATGATATATAATCATAACATTCTTTTTCTCTGAAAAAATTCTAACTTCACGATAATATATAATATGTGTGTATATATATAATGCGTCCGTGTTGTGTAGTAAAATTCACTCGTTTTTTCCTCTCAATTATTTCTATCGTATTTTCATCACAAAAGGGTGAAATATATTGCTAAAAATGCCATTACAATACTTTGTTTATCATACGATATTTTTATTCACTTTTCTTTTCCATTCAAGTCTTGTCAAGAGAACAGTTGTCACGTGAAGAATGAATATTATATGGTGTGTATAGGTTCCTTAGAAAAAATACATTTGCCGCTGTTGTATAAACACGGAAATTGATGAGAATCGACTATATGAGATCATGGATATATAACATGGATATATAACATGGATATATATATATGTAGTATATATATATTTATCATTAATTATCATTTACAGTTTACAGACTACGACTCGTGTAAATTAGAACGTTGACATGCGATGAGATTGGAAGTTGATGCGAGGACGACGACGACGGCGGCGACAATGACGATGATGCCGACATTGACGAGTTAAAAATTGTAAAAATTACTTTTTTTAATATTGATATTTATACGTCTATGTATATGATTCGTGGCGGAGGACTGAAAACACCTGCTGGAAATTATCGATGCAATACTTTTCGATGTTCATAATAACAATTACATATCATACTCTAGAGTAGATATAATGACGGACGATTCGGAGAACAGCTCTTAAGGTACTTGCTTCCACTTCATTTACTATTTGTGTTGCTGCCGCTACACAAAGCCGATGATGATGATGATGTGTTCTTCACTCTTGCGTTTTTTTCAGTTATTTCTGTTGTGCTTTATGTGAAATGACGCTGGTTTATGTAAGAGAGAAAAAGAGAAAGAAAGGGATAATAGCTGTAGTGGAAGGATGAAAGTGTATTGACGCGCTTGGCATTAAAAAAAACTTTGTTGTTGCTGCGTCAGACACACATGCACACTCTGAGAGAAAAAAGTAAACTTTGTTATTTAAAGGTGAACGACAACGTTTGTTATTGGTTTTTTTGCCGCTGATGTTGAGGTGAAGTAATGGAAAGTTGATGAATGATGAGGATAATCGATCGACGTCTCAGTGGGAAATCAAATGGCGAAAAAATAGTAAGTTAACAACAAGGACAGCAGCAACAGCAAACGGTTGCAGCAGCGTCTCTCCCTCTCATGCTCTCTGTTTTTGAGAGCTAACAAGGTAAAATTGAAGGAAGCCGACCAAAAGGTGATTTGATGGCGGTGAGGAGGACAGTTTTTGGTAACTGTCAAAGTAGTTCAGTTTTTATTGGTTGATGGTGTGGTGGTAATGACACCAAGGTGCGAAAAATTTCACACACACGCGAAACCACGACAATCAAAAAAAAGTTTTTTTTCTTCTGTGTGTGGGGAAATGGACAATAATGGCAAATAAATTGTAATGACAAGTAGAAGTCAATAAGTGCAACTACTTTCTATTACGATGACAAAACCCAAGAGCAAAGAGACGAACAAGATAACAAAGTGTGTATATACGTTGAACCAACAACGAGAACAATACTATATGATGCACACCCAGGCTACGATATGAGAGAAAAAGAAGAGAAAAGACGATCACGACGACGATGATGATGATGTGAAGAACAAGACAAGAAGAAGTAGAGAGATTGGTCTTTTTTTGGTTTGCTTTTTGACCGTGGGAAAATGAGGAAAAGAAGAAGAGAGAAAAAGTAGTATAAAGACAAAGTACAAAAACTGGTCTTTTTCTGCAAGAAAAAAGCACCTGCAGCACCGCGCACTTTTCACTACTGACGACCCGAGCCTCTTGTTACTCGGGTCGTATTCTTCTGCCAGCAGAAAAAATATCAAGCTCGATGAGCGCCACTTGCACTTGCTCAGAGCAGGCAACACCCCAGCAGAAGAACGGCATCAGCAGCAGCAGCAGAAAGTATAAAATGCAAAGAAAAGTGATGTTGTGTTCAACCATCATCAGAGAAGCAGTAGTAGAAGTAGTCATAGAAGTGGTGGCGGTGGTGGTGCTAGAGTACTAGTTGTTGTGGCTATGGCATCGCAATCCTCTACAGCAGCAGCAGCAGCAACAGCACCCTCATCACAAGAAAGTGAGAGGAGGAAAATGGAAATAAGAGAAGAAAAACTTGTAGTAGTCCTTATGTCTCTCTTTTTCTGGCTCTCTTTACGTTACGTAGAGTTGAGATTTTTGTACAGAAGAACAAGAGAGAAAATGTAGGAAAGCGCATTTCTTCAGTTTTTTTATATATTTTTCTTGTCAGCAGCAATGGCAATACAATATGCACACATTGGAAACATTGAGAATGGAAAGATAGATGCACATATCACCACCACCGCCAATACTTTTGACGGAAATCCACATCCATACAACATGAAAAATCCTAACAAACAAGAAGAAAGAGACGAATGCTTTTTTAGCTCTCTTCTGGTGAAACGGGCTCTAGAAAAAAAAAGTTTCCCGTTTTTATTGCATGGCCGTAGAAAGAGAGCTCTTGTATTTTGTCAAGACATTTTCCAACTCGGTTCTGCAACTACTACAACAACTACTACTAGTGTAGTAAGTGCATATAGGTATGTTGTAGTTTTCTGTAAGATTTTGAGCTCGTAAAAATACATGCCTATTTAAATAGGCGCTGCTACATAATATGCATTTCATAAGATTAGTGTAGTAGAGCATAGTCGTCGCTTGTTGGTGTTGTACATTCAATACCACTACTTCTTCTTCTGGGGAAAGACACAAAGCGCAACAATATTTATATCAAGATAACAAACTCGAAAGAACAAGGAGTCGGATCCGATAAATTGTTTGACTCTTTCCCATTACAAGAGAGAAAGAACTCACACGTACATTCGACATTCACAGACAGCCAAACAGTAAGAACAAGAGCCGAGCTGAGCAGCATAGTAGCAACACTTTACACTATGTAGTCTGATGCTGTATTCGTGCACTGACTGAATGGAGAGAAAAAAGGAAACATACCAAGGAAACATCATGTATGTGTTGTGTAAAAGGCATGCATGTTGGTGAATATTATGGTTCGAGTTATGAGAAAGGAAGAAAAAAAACGTAGTGTGAAACCGTTTTAAAAAACTAACAAGAGTGAATGCAAGTCAGGGAAAAAAGTTAAGCCACGCTCTCACATCCCATTATTTTTCAGCGTTTTTCTCCGTGTGGGTATATAAACATACCTAGAGCATGGCAGTTTGTATGAAAAGGTATGTACATATTATATAAAAAAATAATAAATATGCTGCAGCAACAGTAGAAGGATACTAGAACATGGGGCATGTTAGGAACCTTTCTCGGTTTTTTATCGGCTATGTTCCAACCAACAACAACAGGACATATCATATATTTGATGTGCATAATATAAGCAAGTACAACAAGGACTATATAAACTGTTGGAAAAAAGATGCATAACGCCGAGAGAGAAGATGACTACGACGATGATGATGTGGATGATTAAAGTATGTAAGAAAACTCGTACGGAACGTGAAAATGTAATTTTAGTACAAGTTATGTTACACCCGCGCATTTCATAGTTCATATTACAAAACGCGAGAGAGAGAAACGCTGCTCACTTCGCCCTACAGCTGCAGTGATGGAGTAGCAGATAGTACTAGGATGAATGCAGTAGTAGCAACTCAATTTTTTCTCCATCTCTCTGATAAATAATCGTATAGTATTTATATATTACGTTTTGAGAGGATACATTTTTCGTGATGAGTAGGGACGGATACATTAAAAGATGATGCTGATGACGAGACGATCTGTAATTTGTAAATGGAGCAAAAGTGTATGTCGCCTTTTTATAAGGTAGCGGGTATAAAACATCCTTTTCCAAAGTAACAACGCAAGCTTTTTTTCTCGGAAAGACCAGGAAATTGTCTATCGCTACATTTTACATGATGACTCGTTGTTACGCTCTTGGTGGTATTTAAGTTATACTGGTAGATGAGAATATGATGTGATGATGATGATAATATTAAGTAATATTCTGAGAATAAGTCATTCGTTTTATAAGCAGCGTGTGCTACTTGCTCGTATAAGACCCACTGCCGATAAAAAGCTGAGAGGCATCGGAAAAAAATACGCAAGTTGTTTTAGAAGTTAACAGGCAATCAACTCACTCGTCATTGCAGTTTTATGATGAAAAAGACATCGCCGTGATCATCGTCATAGCCTTTTAGTAGTCCAATAATATCTTTAAGGAAAGAGTCTATTTTTGGAACTTGCTGCAAATTTGCTATTAAATATCACTACTACTTGTTCTCCACTATTAATTATAACATATCATTGCTATCAATCATTGTCTTTGATTCAATAGCCCTGAAAGTAATGCTGTATCGTATTTGTTAGTACATATAAAGCTCTGACTCGCCCACCAAACGCAAAATATTTTGTCGTAGACAGATAGAGAGAAAGAGAGTAACAGTGTTAGTTGGTACTTATAGGAGGAATTACCTTTTTATTTTTTCCCATTGCCATTCCATCATCATCATAAAAGTAAATTTATGTGCGGTTTTATGATTAGCCATATAATCAGATTGTGTGAGTGTCTACGCTGCGGCGAGCAAATATCATCTCCCTCAATGCGGCGTTTGACACACTCAAGTGGAGTTTTATGCTTCTACGCGTTAAAATAATTGCGCTCTTTTACGACACGCGTTGCAGCAAGAAGCTTGTACGTACGGAAATGTACGCTCCATAGAAACATTTCTTTAAAATGCTTAATGATTCGTGCTACCACCTGTATGACCAACTTTGATGGCACAACGTTCATTATAGGAAAAGGAAATGAGAAATTTCAGCAAAGAATCTATACATAAATTGTCGTTGGCATTCAAATTCTCCGTAAAGAAAAGCGAGCGAATCAGCAATAAATTGAATGCAATATCGCATCATCCCACGAAATGTAAGAAAAGATACATATTTGCAATTTCCCTGTATTTTCTGTGTTGGCGTATGTTTGTGATGGGAGTTTTTTTATGTTGATGCCACGCCATCGCTCGTTCCCGTTCACCACGAACAACGAAAACATAACAATCAATTTCATTTTGTTGCTCCCGCTGATGATGATTCTTGACAGATATGTAGTTGTGGCTTCACATTATACGGTCTACTTGGCGACAGCATTAACATTCCTCCGCATTACTTTCTGTCATCTCGTCATTTAATCAGTTGACAATGAGCTTTCTCGCCAAAGAGCAAAAAATAAACGGTTTTAATGCCACGAGCATGGAGGTTACACACGTTGTCATTTTACATCACAGCGAAAAGACTCGCAATGGAGTGAAGTGAGCACACCACACCGTCAGCGAGAAGCATACGCGTACATGTGTACAACAACACCACCGCTTTTTTTGTGATGAGAAGAGCTGTCTGAAAGAATTGTGGAGGAATAGAGAAGTTTTAAAGAAAAAAAAGTTTTCTTTAGAATAAGATATTAGATTAACCCAACAAGATGTATTATCCGGATTATAATACATAAATGCAGATATCATTTACACATTGCTCGAGTGATTATAGCTGGCAAATTACAGAATCTTTAATGAATCTGTCATGGTTTTATTTACATATATGCAAATCGTTGTTTTCGTTTTTTGTTGCATTTGCAGAATGATATGTGTTTTGTATCTGTGCATATTTAGTAAAGCTCACATTCTCCGATGCAGTTTACATGCTTACAGCGACGCATAAAAAGATAAAGATTTTATAGCATTCCTCTAAAACTCGTGGTTAAACATTATTCATGAAAACTGGGAGCATGTACAATACACATTTCTCACAATGACATACTCTCTTGGCTCACTCATTCTTTTTCCCGTTTTTCTCGTACAGACTTTTCCTCATTCACTCTCTTAATCTCTGCTTCTGTTGCTTATCCTAAGCTTAAGCGGAACTAACTGTATATATGCATTATACATAGAGTCAGTCAGCAGTCAGTCAATTTGGTTTTTTTTGTATTATTGAAGAGGCTCAACAGGCCTCCTGATCCTTCCACCTCTCAAGAAATTATTTAGCTCTGCCTTAGAAAAAAAATACTACTCTTCTACTACTGGCAATGTTTAAAATTCGGATTATATCATCAGAAGAAGTTGAGCAGAAGCGCTTGTTGGCCGTCGTGTACGTTTAAGCCGAGAGAGAGAGAAGAGACAAAGTGAGTGAGAGATAGATTTTTCCGATAAAATAAAATATTAAACGAGGCAGCTGAGAGAAGAGGAGACAAGCCAAAGAGCCACACAAGGTGCTCCTCTCTCTCTCTCTCTACTAACAAGTCAAACACAATGAAAAATGACGAGGTAGTTGGAGAAATGAACGACGTTATGCTACTGTTCCATTTTCTCAATGACACGCAGCGAATCTGCAAAAAAAAATTCCTCGAGATGTGCACACCATGTTCACCAACTTCCCTTTATAATAATAGGACCGCACACACTTATGTACGTAGGAACGTACAAAGCGATACTATTATTATTAGGGCAGCGTGATTGCAAAGTAAATGCTAAGATGGAGCAAAAATAATAAAAAACGGGAAGAAGGCATAAAATGATGGCAGAACATCATCTCATCTTCTACCACTTTCTTTCTTTCCCCACATTAGAAATACCTACATCACTTCTTTAATATCTACATCATACATTTTTCAATTCAATTATAACCCACTACCACCACTCAGTAT
The DNA here is from genome assembly GCA_004115045.4 of Sinella curviseta. NCBI lineage: Eukaryota > Metazoa > Arthropoda > Collembola > Entomobryomorpha > Entomobryidae > Sinella > Sinella curviseta. The sequence continues at coordinate 5,573,518 of CM065489.1, forward strand.
ACTGACATGCTTCAATTCATTTGCTGGGTTGTGAATTTTTATGGCTGCTGTAACAACGGGAAGAAAAGGAGGAATCAAATAACGAACAGTTTTTGCATACTCATCGCAATTCAAGTAACACGTCAGCAGATAAAATACATGTAATGAAGATACACATCAAAAAGTGAAAACTGTGCAATGTTCTGGTTGAATTTTAACAGTAAATGTTCTGTGGATACATGTCTAACTGACGAAATTACAAATTGCTCTTTGTGTGCGATTTTTTTTGTTGCAAATGATCCCATCACAAAGGATTTTGTGAATACCATTTTCTCAAAGTAAAATGGTAGTGGTGGCAACAATTTGCGAGGTATTTTGTAAAGGGCTTACAAAAGTAAACTAGGGAATTGTACCAGTTTCTCGGATCTAAACAACAGCAATACTGGAGCATTTACTTTGCCCTCGCTTGCTACGGCTATTACTACATTGTCGAAATTGTTCATTATGCACATTAAAGAGGGAAAATTTGTTCGGAGACTGAAAAGACGTGACTTTCCACCGGAAAGAATCTCCAACCCACACACACACAACAAGTTCTCCTTATAATGGCACTAAATTCTAAGCATTTATTGTGTAGATGGGTACATGAAATGTTAGGTAGAGCATCACGTCCTGTGTAGAATCTACCTCAAAGAAACACACTGATAGATAATCGCCTTGTCTTTCTTTTCATCAATTTTATTGAATTCCTTATATTATGTACTTACTCAAAACACATGCATAAGTAGATTGCCAAGCCTTTCTTGGAACACTTTTCCCTCATCATTCCTCTCTTCCTTTCATACATACTATATGAGTATTTATTTAGGGGCTTACAAAGAGACTTATATCTATTACATGAACAGGTATACAATTTAAGTCCAACTGTTTCCATTACAAACTTATCCCTCAGTTCCTCCAATCCTTCCTTCCTCTCCCTCTCACTTTTCGTTTTAGTCCCCATGGCAAAAAAAGTTCGTTCTCTCTCTCTCTCGGCCAGGGAAGCAAACAACCAGTAAAAGGAAAATGTCAACAAATCTATTTGAACGGAGAAGAGAAATCCTTCAAACATGATTTGATCTCATCCTTTCATAAAGTACAACAGCATTTCTGACATAGTTCATATACATAGCAGTTGTAAAATATTCAACTAGCTTGATATGGTGTGGTATGATCTGCTACACGGATCATTTGATCTCACATATATATAAAAAATATTCAGTCATTCTCGCTCATTCTCTCTTTCTGTTCTTCTCTTGATGTCTCCATATTTCACACGTACGCGTACATAATGCATAGTTTTTGCAAGATATATGTTGGCTGCTGTCATAGCGAACAGCATCATCATCAAAACCAAATAACACCCAAACTTTTGATCTGCAACCAGAGAAGTGTAGCAGCCCAACCCGATAATTCTCGCCACAACTGGTATGCGCTCTGATGAGGACGAAGACGGAAAATTTGTTCCGTGCGGCATGCACACATGCATCTATCATCCCCGAAATAGTTTTACTGCAGTTCTATATCCAGTAGTACTTATTACACAACTTGTGAGAAATGTTCAGCAAACCGATGAAATGTGGGCATCTTCTTTTCTCTCTAGTTTTTGGAAGAAATAGGCAATCCCACATGAACAACTCGTTTAAATGCTCACCCTCTCTCTGAAGACCCATTCACCTAACAATAATAATTAGCAGTGTATCTGCATCACCCATCCCGTTACTTATTATTTCTATGCATTAAGTTATGATGGCACACACAGAAATGAGGGAAGTGGCTGTAGTAAAGTGGTTGAATATTTGCATATTACCATCAAGAGGGTATCCCGTGCACAAATGGATAAAGTACAGTTTTGTAAGTTGGCTGAGGAAAAATGACTTTTTGTATATTTACCCTCTCTTCCCTGTTGTTGTTATTATTATGAAAAGGATGTAACGAATCTGTCAGCCAAGCACGCCAGATACGAGGATAGAGCAAAAAGCAGAATAGATTCATTTTTTTTTCTCTCTCTCTCTGGTGCTGCTGTGGTATAATATGGTTTGGTGGCAGTCGTAGTTTCATTCAGTCGGGAAGTAAAGGATGATGATGGTGGTGAGGGCAAGGACAGGAGAGTAGAGATAGAGACGTGAGTAGTAGGGAGGCAGTAGGAAAATATTGAAGAAACCCGCATTGTATTACTCTAACCAACACCAAAATCTCGCCATCCATCTTTTATGCAAACTCTCTGGGAAAGGAAAGAAGTAAAACAGGAGTAAAATATGAAAATGGAGAGTTTGGGCTCACCGTCGTCGTCATGAGCTCAACTATAGCACACGGCACTATTAAATACATGTTGCATGAAGCATGTGAGATCCACATAACTAACACGGCAGACAGCTTGCTGTTTTTGATACTTTCTATTACTAGCAGAAAAAAAGCTGCTCTAAAAGGAGCAGTAGAAATAGTAATAATAATATTAGCCTGGCTCATAAGAAAAGATGTAAGACAGGAGTAAATGGATGATATGGTTGCTCGTTTCTATCCTACAAAGATGGCCTTTCTCTCTCCTCCGAAATAATTCATTCCTTGTGTTCCATCACGCTACTGGAAAATTGCTCGAGTTTTTGCTTTGTCCTTTACCGTCTCTAATTTTTCGTCATCTCCACTCAACTAGTTCACACGTAGGAGAAGAGAAAACCCTTGTACATATTGCATAATGATGGTGACGAGAGAGAAGGAGACGTCCTAGTCGTTGTCCGTGATACGTGCTTGTCCAACATTATTGTATATTCTGTAAACACATACATTATTTAAATTCCGTGATAACTAATGTACTCCTTCAGCTCATTTACTGCTCCGCCTAATGTGCACGGAATGCTCCTTATTGCTGAGGATTGGCTCGTTATTCTTTAACTGCCATTTTTCCTGCTTGTCTCCTAACTTTCTCATTTTAAGGTGCAGAGATGACTACCCACGGATGTGACAAAGTCGTAGAGAAGTGTTATTAGCACTTGTTTCCATTCCACCTATTCCACTTACTGCGGGCAGACAGATATGAAATGGGTTGCATGGGAGCTGAGCGAAACTAGAAATATTTTAAATACCTTTTACATTTTTTCGTCCTTTCTATCTTTTTTTCTCTCCAGAAAACCTCTTTCCTGGTCCTTTTCGTTCTCTCTTGGCAGTAACTCTTCTAGCCTGGCCATCCGTGGACGCGTTTCATCTTTTTTATTTCGTTATTACAACTCTGCTCTTTACTCCATTCTTACTCAGGACGTGTACATAATAACTATATATCTGTGCAAACTGCTGCTACTGCTTCCATCAATGTCATCATAGAGTACGAGAGGGGAAAATTTCGTTTCCTATGCTGGTGAGATGGTCGTTATATAGATGAAATGGGAATAAACATGGGAAAAGAGGATAGACATACATGCACACAACGGCAGAGTCGTCACAATGATGATGACGATGATGAAAGGGGACTGCAGATTTGCCTTCAAGCAGGCCAAAACACACAGTTTCTATGAACGTTTAGAGTAGAACTATATATACCTCATGTAATGTAACGTGGGCTTTCTGTTGCAATGCACTACATTATTCGGTTCTCTTTCCAAAAGCTCTGTATGTGTACTGTTTGTTGCATGTGTGTAGACTACTTACATATTATACAGTTGTAAGAACTACACGCACACAGACACACAAACACTGACACTGTCTCTCAGAAACACTCTCACTCTTGTCGTTTAGCCTCCCATCTTGAAATCCCAAGTTATAATATGCCGAGTGCCTGTGTAGTTCCATTGTCACGGACACAAAATTCGCCTCCCTTGCTGGGCAACTAAAATGATGAAATCAAGCTCAAGTTGGTGTCGTATATATGATATGATCGCAATCGTAATGACAAATTATGTCTTTAAGATTGTTCAGGGAAGTGTATACGATTGTGGTATGTATATCAACAGTCTCGAGCCATGAGTTAAAAGTCAAGTAGTTTATTTCTACCGAGTAAACTGCAAAATGTATTTGGACTCGCACGGCAGGAATATTTTTTTGGGACGTAGGAGGCAGCCTGTCTGCAGACAGGACGCAATGTACATACACACATACATGCATAATGATAACTAGTGCGAGGTTTATAGAAGATAAGGGGTCCTTTTCCCAGTCTTGTTGTGCTGCTGTTGCTACTTCTGATGATGAGGAAAAAGACGGGAGAATTATCCAGGAAAATTTAGTTGCAATAAGTACGATGCCAATTCTTGACAAGGAGCCTGGGAGAGAGGCATTCATGAAGAGAAAGGCGAAATATTACAAAGAGACGGACAAACTCATGGCAAAGAGGAAAATGGATGCTTTTATGCAGACATGCTTGTCTCACTGTTGTTGCTGCTGATGGTGGTGGTGTGGTGATGCTCAGTAGTGCTCACTGACTCACTCAATTCCGGATAAGATACTTTTTACATAATATGAAAAAAGAAAAATGGGCTATTTTATGTGCTTTCAACTATAACTATGTAGATATTTATGTGAGAGAGACATAAAGCCATGAAAATGTGCAAAAAGGGTCACAGTAAAAGTCATCGAAAAAGTACGTGCCGTGTTTCGCCTTTTTTTGCTACAGCAACGCTATGGTACATAACAAGTTATTCCAAGAGACATAACGAGTGAAACTTGTACGTGTACAATATAATATGATAAATATATCAGCCGAAAAAATTTCGAGAGAAACAGGGACATTTTTCACACTTCCTTTTTTTTCTTCTGCGGTAGTTTCTTGCAGTTGCAGAGAAAAATAGATGGATATACAGTGGAAGGAAGCAGCTAGAAAAGGCAAGACGAAAATAGCGTCTTCTTCCTCAAACAACGTACGTAGGAGCGCACATCATAATAATTATTGTTGGTGTTTACTTACGATGTGTGTGTGCTGTGAGCTGCCGTTATGGCTATAACGAGTGAGAAACGATGATGTAAGGTAGTATTGAATTGGGATAATCTTAAACTAGGCCACAAATTCAGGATGATGGTGATGACGATGACTAGGTTGATCATAACATAATGATGATTCATAACCAACGTTTTCCGAAAGGAGTACGTATTTCATGTATTTTATGCATAACCACCCGTTGGCGGCTCAAGCCAAGGAAATGTGTTCGCTGCACATTTTTGAAAAGTAGTCCAATTCTGAAACCTACTCTTGTTCAAATACATACCACATATAAGAAGACACAAGAGCCGACGGACACGACGATTTAATAAGAATCAGAAGGGAAAAAACTGCAAGAGCAGCGAGATAAAAATTATGCGATAAATGTATAATGGACTGATCCACATTGGAAATATCTAAGCAAAAAATACGTACACGTACCATGTGTTCCTTCTATTCGTTGTTATATATTACCACCACTTTGCATTCAAGAAATATACGATCATGTCTTTCCCCGAGATAAAATATCCCACCCTAAAATTAAGTATCCGTAGTATTTCAACTGAGGAAAGTGGTTAAATATTGCTGTTACATGACGACAGCAAGAAGCGAGAAAGTGAAAAGGCGTAGTAGTGAGTAGTGACACCACGGAGATGTCTGTGCTTCTGATAAATGTATTATCTGTTATACATATATTACTATGCTGTTACATATTGCTGTGAAAAACGATGAGACGGCAAAGGAAACTTTCTTCTCTCAGAGAGCAAAAGATGTATAAAAAAGACAATATATGGTAATTCGCAGTGGCTGGTTGCACAGCCTCACTTGATGATGCATTATACAACCAATTTGGCAAGCTTGTTTTTCGGCCTAGAGTAACGCGTTCCTGGAAAGGCACGACATGATCGTTACGTCGTAGCGGAGCATAACGATGTATTGTAACAAGCAGTTAATTTGGGAAAGTGGATGGATGAGAAAAAGGAGAAGAAAGCGGGGAACAAAGACACCTGTTTAAAAGCCACATCCTCGTAAAAAGTAAACAAGTTGGTTGCTTTCCATCCTCCTTCGCAAAAGACGCTGAACAACTGAATGAAACCACCGGAGAAAGAAATTAAGCAGTTATTGTAGAGGTGCACAGTAAAGCATACGCTGCCTATTATAAAATATATACCTATGTATATGTATACTTTAAAGCTCGTAGCATATACATGTCTTGTCGAAGTGAAGTTCTGTTGCAATGCGATGGTTTCAGGTTGCCAAGTAGACTATGTGCCTATCATACTTACTCTACTCCACATGCACATCCCGGACACTTTTAAACGAGAAATGATGTTTTCCGCCATGACTACAACGGACATGATCATTACAGAAGGTATCATCTTTTGAATTTTCTGATAGGTTCACTGCTGCTGCAGGAGCGCAGATGGGGATGCCAAGAAGCGATTCAGTTTACTTAAAATTCTCGACCAGTGCTCATGTCGTCCGTTGAAATCACAATATAATAATAACATACAGCTTTCTTCCTCTCTCCCATTATTGCTGTTTTCGTTTTCTTTCAAGAAAAAGGGAGCAAAACTCGTTGAAACAAATCATAAAGAAAGGACGATGAGGGAAAAAGGTGGCCAGTATCGTTTCAAAAAAAGGGAAATTCTTACTCAGCTGTACTTCAAAATTATTTTCCCCTTTTCTGCTTACTTGTTCGCTTTGTGGAGGATGAGCTTTGAATACATATTACGAAAAAAGGAAAAATTGTCTGCACAAGATTGGCAATAATAAAGAGGAGAAAGTCAGTCGCAGCAGTAGAGTTGCTATCGCACACACATGTGAGCCCGACTGCATTGAAATGCTCCAGAATCTACAATTACAGAGCCATGAATGTACATTCCTACATATTTATATATAAGAAACAGTTGCGAATTGTGACTACAATAAGTTTACAACAGCTCCTCATTTCCCTGTCTTGTTGGATATTCGTGACCATACGCAAGTACAAATATGTCAAGGGAGTTGGAAGTAAAACCTTTTTTTCTTTCTCTCTCTCTCTCAGGCCGTACAAAAAATTTCCAGATAGCAACATAAACGGAGAGAGGGACAACCCCCAAAAAATATGACGCTGCTTTCTATAACAACAAGAGTATCACAGTGGCACCAGCAGCAAAACAGAACAACAATTTTGTATTTTGTACTTTATTTTTTAAACTTTCTCCTTATCCTTGCATTGCAGTGTGACTGGCCCCTCGTATAATACACTGACAGCCTCTGCCTCCAACTTGTCACCATTACCGTGATCAATTTTTTTAGCAGCGGGGAAAGGGCAAAAAAGCAAGCTTGTTTCCAGTGTGAGCAGAGAAAAAGAAGATTGGTAATGAAAGTGTAGGAACAAAATACTGCGCCATTACACTCGCTGATATTGTATTGACGATGGTCGTGGAAACAGAAGAGAGAGGCAGACGTAATTTCATTTATTACACCTCTCTCTCTCTCTCTCGCTCTCTGTCTCCGTTTCAGTCTATCTGCCAACATCAAAAGAACTCATATTATGCTTTCATTCAAGCAGCAATAGTAAGAGAACGTACATATATTTTGTATACGTAAGAGGAAGAAACGGAGGACATCGAAAGAAGACGTGAAGCTGCTGCTGATGATACTCGAGTAGTGACCAAAAAGGTAATCTTTTTCAGAAGACTTGATATTATACAGAGTGTACAATGGAGAAGTGATAAGATTGAGTGGAGAATAATGATATAGTATACAAGGATTGATATGTTTTTTGAACAGCTTCAGCTAGTCAATGTGCCTAGAGAAGAAACAAAGAAAATAGTAATGGTAGTAATAATAGTACAATATTCTGCTGCCATGGAAGTGGGGCTCGTTGCTTGCTCACGATGATGACTTTGGAAAAGACTAAAAAGAAGAGGCAAAAAAGCTGTAACAATCAGTAATAGTTGTAGTTACAGCAGCGCACGATAATAAAAGTAATATGGAACGTCTCCAGTTGTAATGGCAAGTCTGCACAAGAATCTACTTGTATATGTAAGTAAGTAAACTGGACTGTCATGCAACTGATGACGACGATGATGATGATGCTCATGAGAAACAAAAAAAGTTTTGGAGGAAATGAGCGACTCGACTTGCTAGAGAGAATGGATATTGGTATTAGTCTTTTCTTCTTGAGAATCGGTTTGGATAGGGTCTCCTTTCCTTTCAGCGGCATCAGCATCACTGCAATTTCTAATACATAAACAGGAGAAAGGGAACGGTGTATTGTATGCTCTATAAACGATTTCGTCTGCATATATACTTCTATATCCCTAAAACACAAATGGTATGGTACTGATGGATTCTGCTGCTGATGATATGATGGCGGTGGTAGTGGTTCTCTATATTCCATTGACGCCATCGACCACGATACCATAAGACGTTGTACCGAAGCCAAGTCGTATTAGTTGCAAGAGAGAGTGAGAGAGAGAGAGTGAAATAGAAATCTGTATCTTTGGCAGAAACAACGCTTCTTAGCTTGTAGTATTCTCTCATACTATTCTTTTCTCTTTTTTCTCAAGATTCTTCTGGAGAGCGAGAGAGAGAGAGATCCAAGAAGAGAAAGAGGAAAATATGAAATTGGAGAAAATGACAAGGGAGTCTCCCAACTCATTTTATACTCATAGGCACTCATTCACTATACAGCATGCTACCAAGACCCCCATCCTTTCCACTGCCAACAGTAATACCACTACTACCACCACCACCATTTATTTTAGTGAAGAGTCTACTTGGAAAAAGAGAAATTTTATGCTGCTAGTACTTTCATACATGTCGTCATCATCGTCGTTCCAAGGCTTCGACTTGGCTGTTGTATAATATGTGCATAGTAAGTATAGAGAATCCACAATTCTCTTCTAGTCGTAGTTATATTAAGAACCATATTTAATAGTAGCAAACTGCTATATACATCTATATCGGTAAGGTCTCGCTTATTTGTTCTTCTCTCTCTCTCCCTATCTTTCTAGTTGTTATTAGAAATTCAAACAATAAGTCTATATATACGGAATATACATATGTGAATATTACATCGTTTATAAAAGGGATAAAACTTTTAGCGTCATAAAAATATCAAGATTTTTTAAAAACCATTTCGCTCAAGTCTCCCGAAAGAAAGGAGAAGAATGCTTTGATGTTTGCTTCTCTTTACTTTTCGTATACTTTGAAGATGAACCTCTATTAGTTTTTGAATCAAGTGGGGTTTACTCTCGCGCTCGAGTCTCCTTGACTTTTTTTCCTGTAAAGATGAGTATATTGGCTCACTACCTCTCTCTCTCTTTCATCTTGTTGCAAGATTTAATGTATAAGGATTTTGGTGTACTTATGCATATGAGGCGAAAAAGGACATAACTTTCTGTTGTTGAACAATATGGAAAGGTATTATGAAAACGGGATTGTACACACACAAGTTGATTCTCGCTCTACGCTCCTCTTTCCCTTCTCACGCTTTTTTCTAAAATGATAAAATGATCGTGCATTTGGCAGGGTATGAGATCCGGGGGCTCTAAAACACCAGCTGAAATGTCTGGATGTGAAACAACAAACGGTAGCGGAGATGTGATTAGGCGAAAAAGTGTAATGTTAGTGGGGAACATACATTTATTATCATGTGCAAATATTTATACCCAAATGCATGGTATACGCATACTATTGCGAATGCGTGCGGAACATAATGTTAAATAAACACAAAGAAAGATGTTCAACTCAAAGATGCTTTTAAAGGTGGAACCTGTAGTTTTACATACATGCCTAAACGAGTTATGTTGCTCCTGTCGTTTTAATACATACTTTTGGAGTATTACGGAGAAGGAGAAGCGCGTCAAAGGCAGGCACCCATTTTCATTGATTAATCCAACACGATCTTTCATAAATAAAGTAGAAAATGTATTATGAATTGACTATACGAACAGAGGAGCAGGACGATAAACTTGAAAGGAAAAAAGTCCTTGAGAAGCAGAGCAACAAACAACAACATCAGCAGCAGCAGAAACAGAGTAAAATGAAGGAATAAACCTTTTATGAATGAATCCACGAATAGATTGTACAATGCCGGCTTGGATCATGCAAACTTAATAACGTGGATGATGATGACGACGACGATGAGTAGGCAGATAATTCGCAAAATTCCTTTTGAAATTCCATGACTGTTTTTTTAAAAAACTTTTTCTTCTTCAAAAGGAATATCTGACGATGTTAATAATCAAACTGCCGTATCCACGACACATCCCCTTTTATACCTTTTAGTAGAGTTGCCTAACAGCCTATTATTATTTAAACTAGGTATAAACTTGAATGTGCATATGCCAAAAATACTTATTTTTGAGTGGGTCATATTCTCGGCCGGATCATGATCACTCCAATCTTCATCATCATCACAAAGGAGAGCATAACGTGTCTCATGAGTGTCGCTAGTAGAAACTTTCTCTGAGCTAAAAACAACCGCATGATTATCATGATATGATGTAACTCATGAGACATGTAAACACACTACATCACAGGAGCGTCATGTTTTAAAACAATTTAATACTGTTGCGTCTCCATGCTCTCTCGAGAATATTTTACTTTATCAACTGTTATCGTCGTAATTCATTATCGCGAGCCCTGGTGGTAGCGATGGCTGGCAGCAAGGACACTTTTTTGCACGGCAAATTTCCTCCGTACCGTAGATTCTCTGCCAGAGCATTCGTCGTGTAGTCAGTTCCAATTTATTATAAAAATACACGACTGAGCTGCTGTGCATTTTGTTCAGAGGATTGTTGTACTTGCTTGGCTGTCACTGGAAGGTACCACTATCACCATCATCATAATATTATCAGTTAGCCAGAGAGATTCCAGCGGCTTCTGTAGAAACTTGTCTAGCATCCCTGAGCAAATTTCTACAAAATGCATGAGACAGGACCCGTAAACAAGACGACACAACAACAACAGCAGCAGAATTGGAAGAGTCAAACGAGATAATATGCGAACTTTTCATATAATATTTTGCCAGCGAATTTTGTGAATGTGTCAAAGGAAAGTGCAGAGCAACGAAACGGCGGCAACATGAAGGAAATCCACTATCCCATCATATCATCATCCTATTCCAAATAAAACTGCTCTCCTCTGTTGTTCGAACATAATAAATGGAGAAGAAAGCGAAGAAAAAAGAGTTTATCTCGGTGATGGTGCGAAGGGCGATTTTCTTTTCTAGCTTTCTCCCAGTCCTCATGACTTTTCTACTAGATGCTACAAAGCCACAGTTACTACCACATACATATACACATGATTATCTTTCCAATAGCAAAACATGGCAAACAACACGAATGTTGGTACGTGAAGAAAAGGACTGGATAACAAGTATATGAAGGGTATACATTTTTACATGATCATCATTAGAAGCAATCTGCAATAAAAAAGTATGACAGGGTGGTGGTAGAATAGCCAGCCACAGCATCAGAATACATAGTAGCTAGTTAGATAAGCTTAGCAGGTTCCTCTCTGATTGCCAAACTTCTTTATCCTCACAGGACTTTCAGTTTGTTTCATTCATTTTAATGCGTTCCGAGAAAGATGCCCATTTTGTAGACGGTTAGAGACCAGGCAGAGAGCTACGGTACATGATATCGGAGCGTATATATTATCGACGGGTGTGTGGCGTGGACACTTTTTCCGTGAATGGTGAAGTTGTAGTTTATGCGCCTTTGCATACACCACTTACACTGCTGCCAGCTCTAGCGTTTCTACTCTTGTTTCCGCAGTTTCTACCACTGACCATATCAAGTAGCATGCAGTTACGTACCCGTGAAAACCCTGCATTTTATTGGGTATGATGAATAATAATGATTATTCTCTGGTTTTGGATTGGAGACCATCATGGCAGATCTCCAGAAAAAATGGAGGATAAGGAAGGGCTCCCTCTCTCTTCCACTGCGTCCTATTTCATGAGTTGTGAGGAAAATGAAACAATATGGCAAAAAATGCGGACACTGAGTAACATGAGCGTGACGAATGGAAAGTAATAGTACATATAGTAGCAAGTTTCTCTACTGGTCCACATTCGCAACTATAAAAGCACACGGTGGGTAATATAAAAATATTAAATTTTGTCAGAAGTTTTGAACAAAAAAACAACGACAAGATCGTTCATGTCAAGGGCTCTCGGCAACGGTCGAGTGGATGGAGAGAGAAGGAAAAAAGGAGAGTCAGAGAGAATTCCAGATTTTCTTGCTGCTTTTAAAAGTTAACGAAATGAGATCGATAGATAAACTCTTACTTTCAACAAACAAAAAATATACATGGTAGTAGGTATGCTCTATAAAGCAAAAATGCTGACACATGAGTGAAGTGACAAGGGTACTATATACTTCCCTTTAGTCAGATAAGAGAAAAGCGTGGGAGTAATATCCAGCCAAGGTATATAAGTACACAAAGTATGCATCCGTCCCGGCAGAACCATCCCAAGGTGATGGTGGTCATTCTACGGGTTTCAAAGAACAGGTTAGCAAACGGTGACTGGAGTTCCGTAACTGTTTCCCAAATAGTTATGGGCCAATGAATTGTTAGAACTTATAACCTCACCTAAACAATATACCTTAATCCCTTAACTTTTCATTAGTAACTTTTTCCTTAAATAAAAATTTACTTTTCTCTTGCTTTAAAAATTGTAGAAAAAAGTTAATCTCACCAGGGCTGACTTTTCTCAGCCGGAAAAAAAGCGTAAAAGTTGGTTAGGAGAAAGGAAGGAATATCAATAATAATGAGGGTTGCACCATATTCGCACTGGCTTTTTTTTTCACGGAAAAAGTTAACTTTGACTTTTTTAATGTGACGCTCTACGCTTCTTTTTTTGTCACAAGTCCCAAAGAGTTTTGCAAGAGATGATGACGACTTTTGATGAATATCCCAGAGGAGCAAAAGAACTGTTTCGACTTTCGACGTCCTCATCCGCCCTGTCGCGTTGTCTTCAAAAGAACAGACTTTTAACCAGATCACCTTTACGAGTGAATGACTACGTAAGCCAACAAGTTGAAAGTCTGAGCTTAATAATGTAAGTACTGCATATTATTATGCTGTACCTAACACATTTAGCCTCTAATCTTATAAAACGAAGGAAAAATTATCGCACTCAGATTTACATGCGTCATCATGACTAATATTATTCTTATCGTTAAGTAAAGATCACGTTACAATGGGATTAGCAAGTTTCACTCTGTTGTTGCTAATTAGGCGAGTAAGGATATAGCATTTGTTAACTTTTATCACTACACCAACATTACTAACAATTGTTTCTGATAAATGGAACGGAGCTGTTTCCGATGATCACGTAATGCTGAAAGCAAAAGGAACTTATTGCGAAATAAATATATATTATGTATGTTCTAGGTATGCTTGTAAATATTTGACATTAAATAATTGCAAAGGGAAAACAATAGGTTTTATACGATTTACTTCATTAGAGAGAGAGTATTACGAGAATGGGATACTGCATTCCGTCATAAAAAAATAAGTTAATGGTATGGTCGTTTTTTTGAAAGGCTTTAATCGAGTACATCCATAACATTATCCTTTAGCAAGCTCAACAGAAAGTTTGTACAGCAGCCATGCTACCATTTTCCACTTATTACTTTTCCCTTCATCATGACTGCCTTGCTTGAAAGCAATACCATCGAGTGTATTGTTATGGAAAAAATTGAGCTTGGCAAGACGAGAGAGAGAGAGAGGAAGTAGTTTTTTCATAGTTGCCCTTAAAGAACGTAAACATTGTTCAACTTGTTTGGAAATATAAAAGGATATAAAAATATATGCAATTTCCAAGTATGCTTTGTATGGGAGAGAGAGAGAGAAGAATCGCATAAAATGCCTTAGCCACTACTCCCTATTTTTTGGGCCTAAAGCCAGTTGGATTGGAAGAAGATGGCTTTAAGAGACAGTAATGGAGCAATGCGGTGCCGGAAGAGCGCAAGAACAAATATTAGAGGAACAGAGATTTCCTTTTGCTTTCTCCACTCTCATCCGCAGTCCATTACTGCATGATACCATATATAAATATACGGCCACACGATACTGCATGGCATATTATGTACATGTATACTAGTCAATGACTTGGCTGGCTCTGGATGGTGTGTGTACATTTTACAGAACGGTTAAGTGAGACGATGTGCGGAGAGCTGCTGCTGCTACTCCAGGAACGGCACACCATGTAGCCAAGCTTGTTTGTATGTATATACATTTCACAACGAATCTTCAATAAAAAGAGATAAACTATATAATAATAATAAAAATAACGAACGCTGCTTCTGCTGCTGCTGTGCTAGACCAACTTTCAACTTCATTTCACTCCTTGCCTTTTATTCACGCAAGTAATGCACATACGTACAACACAGTATAGAATTATCATGCCTGCAGTGATGGTGTAATATGCAAATCACTTTAAATACAAAGTTTCACAACAATATCATTTTCAAATTAAGGAAAGCGAGCACTATGAAACTCATCCCTTGAATAAAAAAAATATTTTTTTTTTCAAACGACTCTTTTTTTCATCGGGAAAATGCTTTCAGTCTAGTGAAATCGCAGGGGATCATGGTCATCAAATCCAGAAGACGCTAACGACGGCACAAGAACATTTCTAGATAAAAAACAGAGAGAGAAAGGGAGAGACAGAGGTGACTTGGCATTTAAATTCTAAGCAAGCATTAGAGCTTTTCTATGTGTGTCCATTTCCATTCATTAAGGTTCTTCATTCCATTACAAAACAGCGTTTTGCAATAGGCCTTCATTAAAAACTGACAACAATGTGAAAAAATTCAAGTCCAGACAAAAAAAAGTCTCATGATAAATTAGTAAAACTTCCACAGTCCATGCATCAAACGGAGACTTTTCCAGAAAAGAAGTTGGTAGATAATTCTTTAAAAACGAAGGAGAGAAAAAAAAGAAAGTAGTGTGGAGTGACAAGGGAAATATTTTTCTTGTTCCATACCATTTTTTTAAGTGCGACGCCATTTCAGTGTGAGAGAATTCAGTTTTTTAGGCGTGCCTACTACCTCTCTTCTCGCTGTCTTTCTACTAATGTAAGACGAAGGAAAGGCCAATAAGTAGGAAAGCGCACAACAGATGATGTTGGCTTACTTTAGCGTACAACATGCTCTTCTCTCTCTCTCTCTCTCTCCGTATAATAGTAATATGTGTATGCGTACCCTGGGACAAGCAAATCGATAACGAACTTGCCCTCTGTCTAGCATTCTCTCGCTCTCCCTTTCCTTTTTTACTCGATTTTCCCCATAAACAGCAGCAGCAGCACAATATATACTTATTCTGCTGCTGTTGGTAAAGGAGGAAAGCTAAAAACTGATACGTAAATATATCTAACCAAGTTCAAGCATACAACAAGCAAGCAGAGTAAAAAACGAGTAGGAGTTGAGTTGAGTAGGAGAAATAGTGGTAAACTTATCCGTTTTGCTTATGCCTCTTGCACACTCTCTTTCCCTCTTTCTCACACAGAGAAACTCTTTTCCCCTCTCCTTCATTTCTCTCTTGAAGCATCCTAATGTCCCTATGGTTGGTCCTTCTTTCTTTTCCACACAACCGAACAAACCTTTCCAAAAAAAAGTTCTCCCAAGTCTAAGGTTTTTTCTTGCTCTACCCATCTAAACCACACAAACAGAGGATGATGATGTGTGTGCATAAACATCTATGTTAGTATATATACACATGTAAGTATATTTTTCGGTTTTTGTTTTACATTGGGTTCAGATACGTTTGCTGCTGCTGCTAAAATGTTATCCTTTTGCTGTATTACCTTCTTATATGCTTAGTCTACATGCTATTATTCCAAGTTATAAATGCGATCGTAAGAATGGAGAAAAAAGTTTACTGCGGCATTTGGCACCAAAACACTGCTGCACTCACAAAGAGTTTCACGTTTAGATGAGCAGTGCCACATTGTACTCTCTTGCCATACTTGTATTCGTAGTAGTAGTGGAACAGCCAGCACACACGAGACACAAACTGTTACTCGCAACACTCTCACTCACACACACACAAGTGTATTATTCCTTTCTTTAGTTCATAGCTTTCTATCAGAATAATGTGGTGTGTAAAAAGTTACAAGTTTTGTGTTATACGAAGAATAAATCCGCTACAACGGTCGAATCGAACCAGCGAAAGTTATCTTCCTCGGGACCACACACAAAAAATATTTTCACATTCAAACCCAACTTTGGCAAAAGATAATCCAATGACAAAACAAAATGGTTAAATCCCATAATCCTCTATTGTATTTTGCAGCGAAATAATTTTCCATTAAGAATCATGGGGACATTTACTTTAGGGACTTACCTTATGCCAGGACCTGGAAATCAGGTTTCGTTCACGTAAAGTATATCAACATCATATTAACAGATTGTCCGTCAGCGCTTGTAACGAAAAGACAGACGAACAAACATGGAAACTCATAAAGTCCTCCTGCTACTTGAAAATATGATGCCATATACTTTCAACAATGCAATGTGAGTTTTTGGCCATATAAAGGGAAATAGAGTTTATACCATAAAAAGGAATGCTTGAGGTAGGTGTTATGTGCTTGCTTGCATCATATTCATAGTCAGTATATAAATCTCTGAGCATTATACTGGGTTTTTATTGTAAGTGAAAATAGCAGCTATTGTTGGATTCATAGAAACAAACCGGGACGGATTTCTCGGAGTAGCAGCAGTGGTTATGTCTGTAACAAACGTTACGGTCGGTCTAGCATAATATGTTCCAATTCAACTTTAGCAGATGAAAGAGAAGACCGTACACATACACTTTTAATCGTAGAGGTGGGGAAGAAAACTCAGAAATATGAGGCAAGTTTTTTTTTACTCTTTCAGAATAATAAATCTGTTTTTAAGCATGCGAATTCAAATGTATGCATGTATGTATATTATTTCGAATGAAAAGTCGACTAGAAATAAAATGGTGATTCCCCATAATTAATGTCGTAAACTTTCAATAGCGGCGATAAAAAAGAATATTTGATTTGCTAGAAGAAGAACATATATCGAGACAAATGCAGTATTTTGTTTCAAATTTATAAAACCACAACATGAAACGTATCTTGACACTTTCATCTCGGCGGCGTGTAGGCGCAGGTGTTCTTGAGTTTCTCTATCGTTTCTTCCTACTCGATTGACAATTGACAGGTTGGCGGGACAGACGCGAGAAGCGTACACATAAGCTCATATATTTTGAAACATTCACACCTCTACTTTTCATTTTCACCATTCCACACAGCAGGCATTTGTTACGAGTAAGTGTTTCATTGAGAAGAAGCAAGCGAGAGAGAGAGAGAGAAAGAGAGCGTACAAGTTTCCACACTTTTCAGAATGATGATGGTTGCTGCTGCTGACACAAGGATTGTTGGAGTAAGTAAGTATACCTAATATGGCTTGTTGGAACGGTGTTATTACTTTGTATTCAAAATTGGATACCACATCAACCCATTCTGTGTCTTCTCCCTCATTATTTTCATTCTGCATTGCGTTCATGACTTTTTCTAACTGGCAGAGCCAGAGAGGAAGAGAGAAAGAGAGCATGATGTTTTCTGAGAACGGGTGCTACTGGTGGTGTTAGTGTTAGAAATTCTCCACTTGTACTTGTTTTCTCAATGCTTTTCTGCCTGATGATTTGGATGATCATTACAGCTTTCCCCAATAATACCATGTTTCAACAGACGTCGTACATGCATACAAACAAGGCAGCGAGTACAGTTAAAAAAACTTTTTCTCCTTCTCTCTTTCTCCTGCAACACATGTAGTAACAGCAGCAGCACCAGCAGCACTGCAGACTGCAATACATTGATAACATATTATTTTGTATAGGTATGTATATGGTAGTAGGAAATGTAATATAACACTTTCATCGTGTGTCGTGCATACGTATAGACAAACAAAATGGTTTAACCTTTTATGCCGCCTTCTTTGAGCAGAGCGTTGTCTGCCGCCCTTTAAACGCCTGTAGTTTTGGATGCCACAAAAGAAAACTTTCCTAGATCGAAACGTGGATATGGTATGGAAAGTTGGGATACTGCTGCAACATTTTATGGGAATTCTGGCCAGATCATTATTGGGCTACACACTTTATTCTATCTTGCGACATATAAATTAAACCCTCGACTTTACTCATATGTATGCATTTCCTTTCTCAAAAGTTCCTCTCTTTTGCTCTTCCACTAACTTGCTAACTTGTTGTGAGACATTGGCCACGTCGGTTTTAAAATAAAATATTATGCAATAATAATGCTACTTGTTACAATTTTAGGGTAAGGAAATTTCCAAGTCTATTAACTAGAGCCTTATAATAAACTTTACTGTCAGGCAGCAGCAGAAGCAGCAGCGGCAGCGGAAGATAGACCATTGGTGTTGTACTCCTAACTGCGCTGAGAAGAACATAAATCCTTCATAAAAATGTATGTGCTATTCAGTCCTTTTGGCTTGACTGGGAGAAGCTACAAAATTTCCTTTATCGCATGCCCCTGGAAATCGGGATGAGAAGGCAAACGGACTACAGGGAGCAGGAAAATCAGCAGCGGAAAAACGCTTGGTATTAGCATCCCGAGCGAAAACAACTTCAAAGGATGAAAGCTAACGCTATAATAATGACAGAGTTTCTGGAGCCAGCATTTTACTGCGTTCCATGCCCCTCTCTGTTGTGGATGAACAAGCAGAGATAAAAGCTATCATTTGATAATGTGAGTTGTGTGTTTTTATTTGAGTTTTGCTGGCATGCATACTACTACTACAAACGCTGTTCTTCACGAATAAGAATAATATTGCATTATTCCAAAATTCCAATGGCATAGTAAGCTAATACGCAGTAGTATTTATTACGAACGTGTATATGTATGTACATCTGTACTCTGTACCATGCTGGGTAAAGATGAGCGAAACAGGTAGAAAGTTTGTTGTTTTGAATATGCACAGTTCTGTTGTATCTTTGCAAGGCAAAATGGATGGAGAGTGCGACACATTGTCTTTTGTACTTTCTCAGCAGACAATTCGCTCTTCCAGATAACCAGCTACAAAGAGGGAGAGAGAACATAAATGGAGGAGAAAATGTTGGGGTGGTAGTAAAACTGCATGATGTATTGTACGTCTTGTAATATCATCCGGAATTCATGGTTTGGCATTTTTCAGCATCCATGGATGATGCTACCCATAAAAAGCTCGCATACAATCTTTCGACCCCATTTGAATGTCTTGCATGCTCTGGTAAAAAGCCTACCCTGCTAGTACTATGAATCAGCCATAGTTTTCCCTTTTTGTGTATATCTGACTTGTCTAAGTAGTACTGACTCGGGATTGTTTGTCCGTCTGTCTGTCGTTGAACACCTGCTTTGTCTTGGAGGTCATCATTTGCAAAGCAAAAGTCATGGGGTCAGTGATACGAGTAAGCTCGCGTCGTGTGATGTGCGATTGCTCATTGGAAACAAGGATGGGATACGAAAGAGTCCAGGTCATACCATCAGCTACGCACATGTGTTCGGTTTTTTCAGCGGATTTATTTATTTATTGATAAAATAATATAATAATATGAGCACGAAAGTGACGAAGAGTTGCCGTGTTTTTATCTCTGTTACATCTTAACGTAATATGTGTAGGCTTGTAAAAGTATGCATATTATTTTTTATTCTCCACGCTTTTTTTGCATGACGATCACAGCAGACAAAATTGACAAAACGGGAGGAGAGATGAAGTTGGAGTTTTGGAGAGAAGGACAGCCAACACCATTCCGCTCAAACTCCCAGAAAACCCGGTAAAAAAGTTCAGCAATAGTAATGCGAAAGAGTAATAAATATCGTGTAAGTAGTTCAAGCAAAAATGACAATGTGAAAAGGTAGGAAAAAGTTGATTATATGAACGGGATCACGTCCTCTCTCTGTCTATGCTTCTGTTGCTCCTGTTTAGGTAGTAAAATCTTGTTCGATATTCACATGCCACATAATATAAAAAATTGAATGACAACGCTGCTACTCGCATTGGTTGTTTTCGTTAGACAGCGGCAACTCAACACGGCTAATAAGTGAAAGCGGACCATCATGATATTCAATGATGATGATGACGACGATACCGTATTCTGACTTAATTCACTATAGTAGCAGAAAATTGTACGTCATTCGTGTACTTTTATGCTTGAATACGTTATTAGCTCGAGTCCAACTTTTTCTGTCAGATAGATAATATTCGAGAGTATACGCTGTTGACGAAATCATCATCGTCATCACAAAAGTTTGAGTAGCTCGGTTTGCTTTGCTTTTCCAAAAGGGCAAAAAAGAAATCATAAATAACTAAAAAGCAACAGAAATAGTGCATTAGATTGGATTGGATAATAGCTCAAGAAGTTTTTTTTCTTTTGCTTATCAATTCAAGTTGCGTTGATGGACGGAACGCGGAACGATGAAAATTAGGGATAACACATACATGTGTATAATGCCGATACATAATGAGCATGTACTTCAGGTAGGAACAGAATTCAGTGTGCAGTTAAGTTTACTGTAGCATGAAACGAAATTTCCTATTTGCAGTCCAACCAACCATTTCAATCGGTACAAAAAAGCTGTAAAAAGTTGTAAGCAGCACGGCAAAAAGTCTTAGTTGGTAAATCCGCAATTGTAAACGTATTTAATTTGTAGTTTTTTTTCTTTAGGAAGGCAGGACATTTTTCTTTCTTTCCGGCTTTCTTTAAAAAGCTAATATTACAACTTTTACCGTTTTCACGAATACGCAATATGGAGTCATATCACATGTTAGGTATACTTAAATAGTTTTTGTTTAGCCGCGATTACTTTTCCCCACGTTTTCACTTACTAACTCCCGTTCTTAACGCTTAATTACAGTTTATTATCACAAACAAAAGAAAAATACATTGTTTAAAAAAATTCACTCCTCCCGACCGTTACATCAACTAGTTATAATCACTCATTTTTGGTACTTGGCGGCATTACTATTTTATTGTAGCTGTGACATTGCATATTGCATAACCACAAGACGTGCGATGCGATGCTGTATACCGGAACATTTTACGTTAGTATTGCCAACACATACTATATTTTCCGTGTCACTGGACATGTGAAATAATGTCACCACAGTAAATTTGAAAATAGCATAACAATCAACTATTTTCCACAGTGTTACAGATCCAAAGCAAACGTTTGAGCGCGCAGGTGCATTCATTCGCAATAGGAGTAATATAAGGGAGCAGAGGTCTAGAATGTATAAAGAAAGTAAAAGCTTACCTTAGCAGTAGTCGCTTCCTTATAAAAAGGATAAAGTGGAATCTAGTTAAAGATTACTGAAGACAATTTAACTAGACGACCAATTGAATACAGCTTGTTGTTCGTATTATTGTTATTATTATTACTGCTGTCTTTGTTCCGGTTGACAGTTGACAATTAGTGACAACGACAATGATGACCAACAGAATTGGGATAACTGATGAAAAAAACAAGGAGAAAAAGACAATAGCAACGAAAGGATACCGAGTGACGACGAACCTCTACAAACGGATAAGAGAACACAACTGACGAGTTGGATGTGCAGGAACTAAATGATCGAAACAAATTCCAGAGTTGGGGAAAACTCAAGGAAGAAAGAATACAACAACGCATTGGAAAAAACGGGTAGTATTAGCAGCAGTAGCGGCAGTACTCCTGCTAGTATTTTCAGGAATAGGTGCAGCCTCTTCCAGCTTCTCCTTAAGTTTCTCCCAAATACATGGAGAGAAAGAAGAGGTCTCCTAATAAAAAAACGTAAAACTTGCTCGCACACTGGTCGTATAACGAAATCTATCCGGCCATTCTCTTCCATTCCATGCCATACACACCGCATCCATGCATTATGAGGAGCATACATGCAACAAGCCTAATATACAAGCATTGTGTAGAAACCGAAATGCTCTTCTTCTGTAGCCCTACTACTGCTGCTTACACAACGACGACAACGACTGACTGCGACATTCAACGCTTTCACTTACTCATCATCATCATCCCATCACTTTTCTCGGTCCCTCACCACTAAAAACTTTCATTGTAGATGCATCCATGTAGTAGAGCTAGTAGGACGTTTGCATGTAGGAATGAGAATGAAAGGAGTGGATGTATAATGCACACACAGGCCATTAGAGTTTCCCAAAAACCAGTACTGGAAAAGCGTATGGAGTCTTGAGCTGGAATTGGAATGGAGGAAAGAAAAGAATAGAAACGGCAGCAGTGTTGGCGGCGGCGGTGGTGGTGATAATAATATTAGGAATAGAAAGCCTGCTCCTTTCTTAGCATGTATCACCGCCAACACCGCTACCACCACCTCTCTTTCTCTCTCTCCCTTTCTTCCTATCCACTCCTCCTGTGCCTGTCTACTTCATGTCAAAGAAGTATGAATGCAGCAGTGGTGGCGGTGGTACTAGTAGTGGAAGTAGTTGTAGTAATAGCATAACATGTCATAACGGGTATTATAAGCATTGTGTGTTGTGTTTGCTAAAATATAAAAAAAGGAATTAACACACAGGTGAAATGTCATCACATTTTAAAATGCTCCTCTCCAGCAGTAAACACATTTCTCGGGTAGCTGACCAGCACTAGAAAATTCTGCAGTGGAAATGATGATGAAAAAATCAGAGAGGAATGGACGTCGCGTTTTATGAGGGGTCTAGATTTTAGCTCGGAGTAAACAGGGACGGAGTCGACGTGATCGGGATTTTCTTTCTGGAGCCGAACAAAACCGGCTGCCCGTGTGTGTGTGAAGTGAAGGACAGAATATAAAATAATCAGCGGGAGGTCCGAAAAAATTATCCCGGTAGGGATATATATATCAAGATAACAACGGGAGTAGTAGTCGTAGTAGTTGTAGTAGTAGTAAGGGATTGTGTTTATGTAATACATGCTATTTACGACTCGTTCGCACTTGCAATCATCTTCCCTGATGAAAATAGCTTTATTTTTTTTACAATGTATGGCGGCGGCTCATCGTGGTGGTCGGTGATGGAGATGGCCAGGATATCGGACAGTGTCTGGTTCCAGTATGCGGTACTCTGTAATTTGGTCATACACGGCGGACTAGCAAATTGTGAACCAGTGGGATTTTAGGGTGTACTCAAAAATACTTGAAGACATGACATGCTCTTGAGTGCTAACCGCATGCCAAATGCAATGCTGCTGTAGAAATTCCGAATGACGCATTAAAAGCATAAAATGTGTCCTCACTCTCCTCTTCCATGAGCAACAATTTAAAAAATTTACCATGGCACTCGAAATTGCGTGTGGAATAATATTATGGTACGCAGAGAGCTAATTTGCTAAAATGCTACAAGGGCACTTTCACTTGAGGATAATATGCCATCATCAGCAATCATTACACTAAATGCTAATACTCTATATATCTTCACGCCTAATGTATAATGTGTTGTCTCAATTTTTGATAATATGCATTTCGTGTAAGTGCTCTAGCACAACATGAACGTACTCGCTATCATAATTAGTATCATTACAGCCAGTCACGCTTGTTGTTCACATCATTAATGTAAGAAACGCAAAAAAAACTTGGTGAAAGGGTTAAATCTAGGTGATTGACCAGCTCACATTTTGTTTTCAAAATACAGTAAAGCCTGAGTAAAGCATGCATTTACCAAAACACATAAACAAAGTACTACTTGAGGCTAGAAAAGAAAGTGGAGGAACAGCGAATTGGAAACGCTGAGCACTCTTGGGAATGATGAACGGCATTATATTGTCAACGGTGCTGATCCAGTAAGTGCATTTGCTAAAGTGTTATATGCATCCCTAGACAACTAAAACCTGGGGAAATTATGCTGCTGAAAAATTTATTGAGCTTCCAAAATTAGACGAAATCATTTGGTACACAAAAAGACACATTGTCTATGCAAAAATAAAAATACAGCATTTTTTACTCTTGAGTCAACAAATACTTGATTTAAAACCCATAGTTTAAAAGGATTTAAATGAAGCTGTTATCAAGAAATAGACCGACTGACAAACCAGCTCAACCAACTATGTACTTAAATTCCTGCTCCTTGCAAATTATAGCTGGCATCAGCGTAACCTCCTCTCCTTTCAGCCTTCAATGGATTATGATATTGCTTTGAAAGGCTTTAAAACCCACAACCAAACAGGATGAGCTTCTACCAACTTAGAAATGTAAAAGCCTCTCTATTCTAGCATGATATCCGGAAAGTACGCATAAAACTTTTTGTAAAGAACGACGCAATATTTCTTCCACGCTATGCTACCAACAACAAGCTGCTATTACACAAAAAGATCCGTCACCTTAGATACTTTTCTTTCGTAATGGTTGTGTGAAATCTGCTAAACTAATTAATAGAGGATGCTATATAATTAATATAATGATGTATACTATTGCGAATGCTTCGGACGAAGGGAATACAATAGAGTAAACATGAAATATTGAGGTTTGGTGGTCTCTTGCCGATAAACTGCTTAAAATGCTTTCACGTTGTTGGTTCTTCTTGCTGAGCCTGCTTTCTTGGTGTAGTAATACAGCAGAATGTTGTTGTGACCAAAAATTTACTTCTCGACCACCTTTCTCTCGGCTTTGCTTTCTCTTCACTCTGGCAGTAGTATAGTATTAAAGTAATAAATTCATGTTGAAAACTGCCTAGGGGCCAAGTAAGTGGAGTTGGGGTTTTTATTCCAGTATACCTATCTCATATAAGCTAAAAGAAAACTGATTTGTAAAAGTTGTGTATACTCATTGGATTATTTATTTATCTTCTTAAGCTCCAGGAACTGCTGTCTTTGTGCAAAGTAGTAGTGACAAAGCAAAGTTTGTGATTCATTAAACAATTCCTTTTATTTATCAAGTAATTTAATGTGAATGTACATCTACATCTCAATGTAGTATTCCATTGTCATGTCTGATGCTTTTCATTTAATCAAAGCTGGAACTACAAATCCTGATGAGATGGACGTACCGGAACAGACATTTCTTAATGCATTTCAAACAGAGATTGTGTAATTCTATTTCAAACCCAAATACATAAAGCAGCAAAATTCCTGCTGGGACACTCTCACAGAGATATAATATGTAGACTTTATCGTACATATAGCTAGCATCGTTTCTAATGTAGTTGTTTGTCTGATGGCAATTTAAAAATACTCGTTAAGATAAGATGAATACAAAAGTTGACTTGTAGGTGGATATTAATATCACCATATCTAAATATATATGGCCAATATGATCTAAATCTTTCCAACATCTTTAGGTCATTCCTCCATCACGATTACATATATTATGTTTAAATTGTAAAATGATTTTTACTAAAGACCATATGTCAATTTTCAGCCTTGTACAATCTGGACAGCACGGGTCAATCTGGTAGTTATAATGTAAATGTGTAGCTATGATTTCGCTACTTTTCTCTATTTTCATATGTTCAATTGTTCATTTTATTAGCTTCACAAAGGAAAATAATAAACAATAAATCATTTTTATATCCCAGGATTCAACAGTCTGAAAAAAATTTGCATTATGGAAACAAAGAAGAAATAAATATTTGTCCTATTGATATCACAGCGGGAAAGTATTCATCTTACGTGAAACCACCTTGCTGACTTTCTCTCTGTCGACGGCGATGTCCTTTGTTTTCTTCTCTTCCGCAGCTCTGACTATACGTTTGCTATAAATCTGTAGTGGTATTTGACGCTGCTGACACCCACATAAAACTTGATGCTCTCTGCGCTATTCCAATCTTCCTTTCCCTTCTGCACAATCAAGTCGACACTTTCATGCCTAATAAAAATATGTATGCCTACCTATGTAGTGTTACTGTTATTCCTTCAGGAATTTCGGAAATATGTATCTGGGTGTAGAAAAATAACGGCAAAAATGTATCGGAGCATACACAAGAACTACCTGGGAATCACTTGGGGAAGCCAGTGAAAGCCAAAGTGCGTGACGACAGGACAGGAAGAGCACAATGGCGAAATAGTGTGAAAACATGCACATCATCAGTCTTTTGAAAATTGTTGCCTATTTCCTAGCTATCTATCAGAGGAGCAAAAGCAACACCAGAAAATACGTAAGTTGTAAATGATAACGTAAATAGCTTGGAAAAAGAAGAATACCTTCTTGGATGTAGAACGGAGCATTTTTCCTGTCGTGATGCTATCATCAAAATGAAAACTGGCTTGTGTGAAAATGAGAAATGTTTGAAAGCTGGAGAAAACCAGCAACACGAACACGTAAGTTTACCTTTGGTCCCCCACATTCAGCAGGACGACATGCATCACCATCACTATTATGATCGGCAACACAAGCTAATAATAATAATCAACAAAGCGGGTTTATAATATATGAATGAAAACAGTACATATTGAAGATGTACACAATATTAATATTATTATTCGGAAGCGTTTATCTGCCATGACTTTGCTTTCCGCAAAATAAAACTTGGCCACAATAAAAGATCATAGCTGATAGTAGTAATAATATGCGCGTGTCTATGTGCCATCATTTGACTTTCATATATTCATACATGTCGTTTGTCCACAGAAGATAATAAATTGTTTGGCAACTGTGATTTTCATGCTGCTGCTGCTCAGTTTGAATACCTATATTGTAGCTGCATGACTTTTTATGATGATAGGGTTCGCATCACATTAAGATACACCCATCTCTCTATCCACACATAACGAATATTTTTCCATTTTGACATTACCTCCATATTTAGGTCTTGTATCAAAATTTCATCAAATTGATCCGATCCCCGACTCCATTATGGAATGTCTTGGCCATTTGCATTTTGATTCTAGGCCTGGAACCATTATCATCGCTGCGGACTTGGGATTCTACGCCTTAAATCAAAGAAACTTGTAATGATGAATCTAAGTTCAAAAGTTTTGGAAAAGACTCCAAATACAAGTTCATGCAAGCATGATATACTTTTCAAATCAAATTCCTTTGAGATTTTACTTGTGAAAATCATAATGTCCATAATGTATTCAGTGAAAGGGCATTCTGAAACTAATATCTTTAGTTCAGTGTGCAGTTTAAAAAGTTTGAATTTAAAATTCATTCAAAACTGTTACAAGTGAAAAACGAATTTACAGATACAAATTGATTGATACAGATACTCTTTATGGCAAATCTAAAGTGTAATTGTAAACGACTGCCACCAGTTTTAAATCATCAATTTGAAGGACGCTTCATATTTCTGATGAATCATTCGTGGACTGGAGAAATTGTTTAAGTTGTAATGTCAGGTATGTAGTAGTATAATTATTTTTTTTGATATACATATGTCAACAAAATATTTTTACCTGGGGCTTCACGTTATATGTAGTTGTAATATTGAAATTAAAACTTCCGATTCCGATGAAATTTTCAAATCTCCAGAATCGGGGAGTTTTCCATTGTTCTTTTTCAGTTTCGTTAAACATAACAACCAGTAGTAGACGTAAAAATATTTTTATTGATAGACTAAGTGTGTTCGCAGAAAGATCCTGAATTGAAAATTCAGAAACTACAGGTCACAAACGAAAGCATCCCGGAGAAACAATCACGCTATTCTATTAATGCTGTACAGAAATTCTTGAACTAGTAACCAGATATTCTTCATATTGGGCAAATTAAGTGTACCTAAACAAGTAAAATTTGTATAGTATTTTAATCACGGGTCCCAGGGCCCATGACGGCATGAGTGTTTCCAGCTTCCAAGTACATTCACCAACACAATTCCAATCTTTTACGGAATCGAGATCCTAGTGTTAAATTGAGCGTAACTATTATTAAACGGCTGGCATTTATTTTCTTATAATTAAGTATGCATTTATAAAATATAATAGTTTTAAATTCAAGATATCCAAAATAAATATCAAATGTCTTTCTAACATACAAACAAAACTCAGTTCAAATATAATATCAACCGATTCCGGCAACAATAACGAAGGAAATATCGTTTAAATGTGGCAGCAGATTATTGGTTTGTGAAATTTCCCATGGGTACAGACACAAACCAGAGCTGTACTTATATGCAACGAAGTAGGTACCTATGTGACTTACAATTCTAAGGAGTCGTTACAGCAAATGTAGTTTTAAGACAGGTCGGTTTCAGCAGTGAAATATACCTTAGGTAGGCATTTGTTAGTGTTCTGCTGTGTAAGCATGGTAAAAATGAAGAGCTTGGTGGAAAAATACTATTATTTTGTAAGGAAGCCAGTAATGGCCATTGCTACACCTGAAAGTCAAGAAAAGAAGGAACGAACGTGACAAAGAAATCATGATCTTCACTAATAATTCACTCTTGCAAATACAGTGATCCCAACTTTTACCTAGAGCTTTTCGTGTACCAATTTCATGGGATAGAAGTGTATTCGCTTAAAAACCATATACCCAAGCTATATTAGACTGATCATCAAACTTTGTCCGTTGCATTTTCAAGCAGGATAATTAGAAACCATAGTAGTAAAATTCAGCATTCCATGACGCAAACTGGCACTCCTACTTTCCTACCCAATCAGCGAAACAAACGTTACCATTTTCAATGCATGCATGTACCTAAGCAAGCGCAAAGTATAGCATTGTAGGTACTGAGCCATATTTTCAAAGCAAATTCTGTATCATTTATAAGTTATCAGCATCTTCTGAGACTTTTTAGCTGTTGACATCATTATATTATTGACATTGTCATTTCATTCAGTAACAATGACTAATGATTTTGTCGTTTGACCGCTAGTGTTTCGTACAGCTTTCCATTTTTTCCTAAATGCATCCATCTTTTATGCATAAACCAATATGTTTGTATATAGCGGAAGGAAAGGAAGCTACGAACAAAAGTGTATTACTCTGAACTTTTTGGGAGCGTTGCGTACCGAATACGGCGTTAAGAGGCTAGTGTAGAGAATCTAACTGCCACTTTGTTTCCGCCACAAATCTTCGATAAAACTTTGTCATACAAAAGTGGTAGATGAGGTCCCTATCCGCACACTAGATTGTTCACCTATTATTTTCACCGACTTTCACCTGTTTTTCCACTACTGCATAGAAAAACGTTGACTCTGTCGCAGCAACAACGAAGAGAATTTACAGCAATGCAAATGCGTGGCAGCAGCACTGTGTAATTCCAGCACAGTCAAGCTTATGGCCAGCAAGCTGCTACTGTCTTTAAAGCTCCATAAATCACTAATATTATAATGATGAATACATTATAAAAATATACTTTAAATAATTAGTACTGTAATAGTAGCTTGGGAATGCATCATTCAAGAAAAGATCAAATTGTAATCTATAATCATAATATAATATGATTATATCCTATCAACCATGCTGGAATTACGGTTGTTTTTCATCGGTGGATACAGCGGCGTTGATGGTTAGATAAACTCTTTCCGGCTGGAGTCCTCGTCCTACCATCACCCGTGCATAGTGATTTTTTGGCAGGTGTTGCCCAGAAAAATGTTATATTTATAAGCTTCCCTTCTATGTGTATACAAAGTTCATTGATTGCTCATATATGTATGTATTGTAATTGGGAAAAATCTCAGTAAACCCACTTCCGTGAACTGCAGTTCCGTGTGTGTTAATATTTTACATTCATGATTTAATCAATCCAGTAATATAAAATAGTATACACTTTCCTATTGCTGCATAAAAGTAATTGTTGAAAATTGAAGTGAAATAGTCACTCAAAGTTACTAATAAAAAATGGATATGGAACCGTGGGATCCTTTGGATCACCCTGCGAGGATCGAAGTTCGCAGACAAGGTTAATATATTTTTAATTTAAATTTGAAAAGAACAGACCAGTACATTTTCAATTGTCTGTATAAGCATTTTAATTCAGTTGTAAATACTTAGGGACAACATGGAAGTTAAAGAGTTTCTTAAATTATTTTTGATGACGGCTTTTGACGTACTATGTCCATACATACATTCATTTTCACCATTACGTAGCCGTATGTATGGGTGACATCAAAGAGTTAAAGAAGCGGCACTAATTACGCACAACAATTCATGTCAACTACCTATGTGAATAAAATTCGCTAAATAGGATTGGCCTTATGCCTGATCGTTATGACTTATCATACCGTTAAATACCAAGTCGACGGTTTACTAACTGTAATTGTTAGTATGTATATCATTTTATATATTATTTTTTGTGTATTTTACAGAAAGCGATGACAGTGATGCTGAAGGCGGTCTTGGAAACGTAACGAGAATAGTTCTTCGTCCGCCTGGTCACAGTGGGAAGGCGAAACGTGGTCACCTTTGTTTTGACGCTTCATACGAAAGTGGTGAGATGACTATCATTGAAATGACACAAAATTAAAATGTAGAGATTAAAAGCACTGCTGCTGTCAGACTGATAAGCGTTAGAAAACGAGTGAAAGCTGAAAAGCTGCATTTGCAGTAAGATGAAAACTTTGATTTTAAATTCTAGGAAATCTTGGGCGGGTGGATTTCATATCCGAGTACGAGTATGATTTGTTCATTCGGCCAGATACTTGCAACCCAAGATACAGGCTGTGGTTCAATTTTGTCGTCGATAACGTTAGAGCTGACCAAGTATGCATTTCAAATCAATGTGGTTTTATCTGATTGTTCTTATCTATAGCCATTATGAAGTATACCTTGCAGTGTTTCTATAATCATTTATGTTATAATAGAGGGTCATCTTCAATATTGTAAATCTCTGCAAAATCAAGACATTATTTAGAGATGGCATGACTCCACTGGTGAAGACTACGAGCCGTCCAAGATGGTACAATACAAACTTTTTATCTGTATACTATATATTTTTATAAGAGACAAGGTTGAAGGTACTTTAATTAAGAGTTAGAGTCCTTATAAACTCTTTCTTGTCTATTTCTTCGTGTAGGCAACGTCTACCTGGCAAATACGTGTACTATCACAAGTCCCCGGAACATCGTAACCATTACATTTTGTCGTTTGCATTTGCCTTTGATCGGGAAGAGGATGTGTACCAGTTTGCCTTCAGCTATCCTTACTCTTACGCCAGGTGTCAAGCTCATTTGGACTTGATTGACCAGCGAGAGTTTCCGTATTTTCGTAGAGACATCATTGGTTACAGTTTGGTACTGTTTGCAACTGTAAAGTCAGCAACGAACAATGGCAATTATACTGTCAGATAATTAAAACTGTGGCATTTTTTCATTACCTAGCAAAATCGGACTATGGAAGTTATAACAATCGGAAGTCCAACACTTCTCAGTGGAAAGAGATCAAAAGTTGTGGTTATCTTGGCACGTTGCCATCCGGGAGAATCTCCCACATCATATGTTGCTCAAGGTAAAGCGCCCACCTTTGTTTTTCTCATATTCCCGTCTTTCTTGAGAAATACATATACCTACATGATTTAATTTATCTTCTATTTTGCTTGTACCATTCCTAGGAATCATGGACTTTATGATTAGCAATCACTCTATTGCTACTACAATTAGGGAGCATGTCATCATTAAAATCATTCCAATGATTAATCCCGATGGTGTTTATTTGGGAAACTACAGGTATATAATATTTCATGCACCATATGTCCATACAGTTTTTGTATGTAACAATTGGGGGTTTCAGAAAGTATCAGTAAACTTGTGCGTTAACAATTAAGGTGCTCATTAATGGGATACGATTTAAACCGTCAATGGAATCAAATATCTCCGTGGGCTCATCCAACGTTGAGCGCGTTGAGGAATTTTCTTGTCGAAATGGATTGTAGTAAGGTATGTACATACCTATGCTCATCCATTGCTCATTACTATCAATTATTCTTTTGAGAATATGTGGTTGTTTTATTATAGTTCCCTGCAACGACGTTAATGTCATTCTTTTAAATGCATTTTCTTTCTCTGTAGAATCTGGAGTTGGACATGGTTATAGACCTTCATGCACATTCAAGTTTAATGGGAACTTTTATACATGGTAACGCTTATGACGACGTCTACAGGTAACTTTTACAATGAATCTTGTTATAAATCAATCAGTACAAAGATAAAGATGCGGTCCTATGAATTACTTTACTCTAAAACTATTCTTTTACGGTCGGCAGATTCGAGCGACATATTCTTTTCCCAAAACTTTTAGCTCATAACGCTGAAGATTATAACGCAAGTCAAACGATGTATAACCGTGATCCAGTAAAAGCTGGAACAGCACGAAGGTGAGATCTACAAAATACAAAATAGTTTATCGTGTTTTAATACATCTACAACTCTTGTGCTAAATATCCTTCAAATTTACTGAATACAATTTACTGACTTAATATACATTTTTGCTTATCATTCGGCAGGCACTTGTGCGATATCTTACGAAACACTGTAAATGTGTACACGCTGGAAGTTTCCTTTTTTGGGTACAATCAAGCAGTAACAAATGCTGTAGTTTCATACAACGAGGATGGATGTATGTCATTACACATTGCTTTTCAATTTGGTTTTTTTCAGAATATGACTAACATTTACATGCACTCAAAATTATCATGCTCCTTGACTTGTAGATTTAAGACTTGGAAGGAATGTTGTTCGAACGTTTTTCGAGTATTTCCGTGTTACTGGCTGCATTCCAGTGAACGTGACCGCAACCGTCCCTGGGGCAAATCAAGATCAAGAAAAGAAACGTGTTGTGAGGAGAAAGTCTCGCTCAAGAAGCCGATCCAGACCCAAATCCAAAGAAAATGGCGAGAAAGTTGCTTCACCAACGCAGAAAACAGCTATATCAAACAGTAATAAAAACAGTGACACGTGGAGCACGCCACAAAGTTCCATGAGCAAGGAGGGCACTCCAGAACGAACAATTGTTAAACTACATCAACTCACCGCAGAGAATCCAGATATTGACTCCAGTGAGGACGTGTCCAGTTCTGACGACGATGATGATGCTGCTCAAAAGGCTGTAAAATTTAACGGCCCTACGGACACACCAACCAAGCAGCCATCAACAAAACGCTCCACACGTGGTCGGTTTAATTTGCGCAGAGTGATTGCAAAACCGATAGAACACGCGGATAACACACAGGACAGTTCACCCAGCCCGCCCACAAGTCCTCGTCCAAAGACCAGTCGATCAAAGCTTGGCTATCTTCGGAGTTCCCCTCCGAAAGCTGCATTCACGACGTTTGATTTTAGTGTGCTGCATGAAAGCTACAGGTCATCTCCAAAACTCGGATCCACTTCCCACAGGAGACAAAATGAAAAGAGCAGAACCAGGGCAACGCCCCCGTCGATGGCAAGGAAGATTGGAGGTGGAGGAATCGTAGGGATTTCTGCAAGGAGCAACAGGGAAAATAGGGCAGCGTCAATGTACAACGCAGGAAACAATTCCGATACTGACACTGAATCGCCGTGTTTAACTATCATTGACTTTAATCTACTGCTGAGAAAAGGGCTTGATGGCAGGACCAGATTCAATGAAAGAGGTTGGAAGGGATGTGCAAGTGGAAAGGCTATACCACCCAAAGTACAGCATGTGTTCAATTATGGAAACCGACGAGGAAGAAGGGAGGTTCGTAGGCGTCGTGCGATTTTACTCAGGGGTACAATCACTGATTGCTCACCTTGGGAGGATTCATCGTCCGATTCTGATTCATCACTTGCTCCGATATCTAAGAAGATAACCGGCATCAATTTAAGGAAACGAAGGACATCCAGGCAAGAGGGCAGAAAATCCGGCTTTCCTTCATCATTTTCTACATAATAGTATTATCGAAAAGCTCTGAACGGAGCACGTGTGAGCCGTAGTGAAGAAAATGTGATGTCATCATTTTACTTTTTACAGTACAATAACAATAGGTGAATTAAAAAAACACAATATCATAGTAAGATTCTTTAAATGTTCTTTTCCAAGAACTCGTAAACTTTCATTTCATTGAGAGCTTATTGTTTTGCTTGTACGCATTTGCGATATGTTTGATATTAAGACTATGATTTGTGTTGAATTTTTTATAACCACGACATTTCTATCTCATGCTTAGAAAAAGAACACAGCAATGGTGAATGGTGACAAGATAAACTGAACAAGTAGTCTCATTAAAGGATTTAATATTTGATACCACACAAATTCCATTCCATAAGTGAATTAACATATCATATAGATTTTAATTAAAATACTGGATATACATAACTATCACTGTAAGTAAATAATTGATTACTATTTAAATCTTTATAGTTAATCCAAATACCAAGAATTGTACATCAATTAACGAGACTAAATACTAATCCGTATGTGGCGTCCACCATTGTGTAGGTATATATGTATGTTATGATTACGAATCATAATTTACTAATTCCAGCTATTTATAAGTCATAAAAAGAACAAAGTTACTCACAAACGCTAAATCTGTCGCAAATGATTAAGTGTTTAGTAACTAGGTATATACAATACGCGGTAAGTGATAAATATCTAGGAATAATATGTTAACAAAACGGAATGTAGTTTAATGATTAGTTTCATGGAGTATCTTACTGTTACTGACAATGTGAGTAAAATTAATGAATTTCAAATTATGGTGGTGACGAATAGAGTCGTAAGGAGTACAGAATCAAATTTTCATACTCTGATTGTGAGTATAGGTAGTTACATCGCATTTTTGTTTACACGATAACCATTTTTCCTTCTTGATGTGCAGTGCGCGTCGCCATCAAAAGTACAAAAGTCCACGTGTACAGTTAAACCTTAATATACATGTTTTACGCTAAAGATCTTTACAGATCTGCATTTATCAGTTAAACATAATTATTATTTAATAAAATACTTAATTCATAAATGATTTCTACCACTGCACTGCTATACAGACAGGTTAGCTTAGTATACTACTGTGACTACAACTTATATAACTAATCGTGTCACCACTTTCAAATACTTTCTTTAAATACCTTTTACTTTAGGTCGCTGTTAACCGTTTGTTAATATACTTTTAATGTCGGTAGATTTATAGGTACATTTAAAGGTATTTCCGTAATTCCTCACAGGTTTTTCGATAATATTATACTTATGTCACCACAATTGCATATCAATTGTCAATGCAGCTTCCTTTTTACTGGAAAACTGACCAACTATTGTTACATAATTTACATTTAATAAAATTTGCAGCTAAATTGAGACATACATAGGTACATACATTATTTCTTATGTAATGCATTATCCATATAGATTCTTTTTTCTAACGGTTATCTGTATACATTAGTGAATATCAATACATACACTTATCTCCCCTTTTTGAAACGTTTGTAAAAATACTGCTACAATCGCATTTCGTATTATATTGTGAAAATTAGTGACCAGTTAAGTAAAGACATATGAGATCAAAAAAATCATGTAGATTGTTGTAGAGTAGAATGCAGGTTTTATCGATACTTTTTTGCATCGAGTT
Organism: Sinella curviseta; assembly: GCA_004115045.4. Classification (NCBI taxonomy): domain Eukaryota; kingdom Metazoa; phylum Arthropoda; class Collembola; order Entomobryomorpha; family Entomobryidae; genus Sinella; species Sinella curviseta. The sequence continues at coordinate 5,608,844 of CM065489.1, forward strand.
TGGTTAACGCGACATCTGTGAAAGCAGCACCCAGTTGGGTTGAAAGCTGGCAACCCGAAGTGAAAGTAAGGGAGCGAGTTAGCGAGTTCATCTAATAGGTGGAGCGTTGTGATCATGGCTTGGGATTTAATGGCGTGGGGTTCATCATTGTTACCAAATATCTGCAGGTAATCCGGAATCGGGATAATAGGAATAGCACGTGGCGTATTGTTGTTTGTAGTTAATAATATTTTTTACATCAAAACGGTTTTATGTCTCCCACCCATTATGTTGTAAGGTGTTGTGGTTGTTGCGGTGCATTACCCGAAAAGTTGTTTTGCTTGTGACTATTAATAAAAATATTTAGCTCTATTTATGTTTACATAAATGACACAAATAAGTAACTAGAAATTTACCCGTAAATCTCTATTCTCTATAGTCTATAGAATGTACATTGAATTAAATCTCTAGAATCGTTAAAATGCTCTAAAGGTCTACTGTTGATCCTATAGGTGATTCGTTGGTAGACTTTATTTTAGGTGACGAAAAGACTAATAACTGTTGACACATGATATTGTACAATCTCATTCTACTAACGGAAACAATCTAGCGAATATTTGTACTCTAACGTTCTGCAATGTATACTAAAATCTTTTGATATGTTACATAATGTATGTTTTAATGTGGCTAGGCTTACTGTTAGAGTAGGTAATAATTACATTGTGTAAGTTCATCCTAAACAAGACCGGGGGCATATAATTATATTATTAATTTGCTTACATAATCCATCCACAACAATAAAACAGCAACGCTGACAATGTAAATAATAAATTCAAAATTTCAAATTATCAAATAAGATTTCATAATAGGTGGGGTGGAATTACATGATGATAACATTGTATATCTGTATGCCAGTGTTATATATACACTTTTATGTAACCATTAACCATGACATTTGATGTGGTGAAGTTATTAAAATTAAACTCCAGTCGTCATATTGTAGACAGAGGTTTGCGGTTTGTGTAAAAGCGATGATTTCGTAGTACTCATGTGGCCAGGGTGCTTGGGATGGAAGCACTGTGGCAACAGGGATTGAAACGCTCTTCTAAATTTAACGTTGAGGAATGCATAGAGAAGTGGATTGATGCAGGAGTTGGAGGAGCCCAACCACTGCGCCACCGGTGTCGCAATAGAGATCACATTCTCTTCCCACGGCTTCAGTGAGCCACCCAATTTGATGCGGGCAAAGAGAGCATACAGTGGCAACCAACTCAGGAGAAACACGAGCACAACCACGATAAGCATTTTCAAAACACCGATTTTAGCCTTTCGATGCACCTTTTGCATTGCTGCAGCGCTGTCCGTGGGAACCTGTCGATAGCTCACCCTCACCCATATCAGTATGTAGCAAATGGAGATCAGACTGAGGGGGATTAGGTAGCAGAGTAAGAGATTCCCTATTAGAAAGTACAGGTCGCCATCCAGTCCCTCTGGCCAGTTTTCCAGACAAAATTCCATATCGGGATGATTGATTGGGTCAGGTGCAAGGATCTCAAAGTACAGGGCCCATGGCATTGCCAGAGCTCCGGCGATGCACCATGTAATGAAGATGATAACCCTTGCCTTCCGCTTTGTAAACCCGCCACCAAGAGGAAAAAGAATTGCAGAGCATCTGTAAACAATATAACAAATAAATAATGATTATAGTCAATTTCATCAGAATTCATGTCTTCGTGCATACAATGGCAGCTCATGTCTTATATGAATGAAATATCATGTTAGTAGGCATTCAACTCCAAGTTTCTTTTAGGTAATTAACTGTCATTTAGTAATTGTAATTAACTAACCCATTATAGGGTTAGTTAGAAAAATGTTTACTTCCTCATTCGCATCCTTAAATTATGTAGGTAATACAGTGTAATCGGATTTAGGGTAGGATCGAATTTCTAGTTAGGATGGCATTAATGACACAGGTCATAAGGTCAGATAGATAAAATGGACCATGGACCAAGCAAAATATTCATGTAGGTATACATATAGTAGGTACACCATTAATTTTACCAGCATCCAAAACATCAAGCATAGCATGTACAATTTTGTACAAATTAATTAAAATGTAACGCACATTGATCCACTCCGCTTCACTGCGATGCTCCAATTTTATGAACGATCAATTTAATGGTTTTTAAGTACCTACTTTCGATTCGGAGAATCGGAGCAGCTGCACTGAAGAAATTGACTATTGTTCAGGACTCAGGAGTTCTGACGAAATGATTCTTCAAGCAACGCATTTTCCATTTTGTACAGTCAACCGTGGACAGTGGAAGAGTTGTGTTGTAAATATTTTACAGTGACAGCACTATTAATTTTAAACGGTAGAATATTTTGTCAGCTTTTTTACTTTTGTGCAACGTGGCAACAAGTGGCTGGTTGTAAGAAACAAGCCAAATGGTAGCAGAGGTGCAGTGCTACAAAGTTTGTTAATAAATACATGGTCATTAATTAACTCAGGACGCGCAAGAGTAAAAACTAACAAATTGAATATTTGCTGTTGTTGGAAACCTTCGTTTTTACAGCACAGAAATGCGAGCAAAAAGGAATGTTACGCTTGCTATTTCCGGACCTCGGTCCATGTTTCCTGAAATGCAGTTGAAACCTCTTACTGTAAGGACAAGGACTAAAGATACGTGGTTTTACCTTTTGCATAACCGATTGGGCATTGAGACGGTAATTTTGGCGTTTATAATAATAATGAAATGATGGCATGCCAATTATAACTTTTTAAATAAGATGAAAAATCGATACTTAAAGTAAAAATGTATAATATAAAGATATAAACATTTTCCTTTTTATATTATTTTATCATGAATCATGATAAACCATATCACCATATTGTTGCGACAATAGACGGCACTAAGCACAACACGTATTTCAACCGTTGGCCGAACTGCTGGTGCGAAATGGACTGCCAAATTGGATGAAACGGTACGATTATGAATACATTTAGTTCTTAAAAAGTAGCTTTATTACAGCTTATGACTCGAAGACAGTTTTGTTTCTAGTCGCACTGCTCAGCTTCCATGTTCTTTATGTTGCAGGATGATGAAGTGTTTCAAGTTCCTACATAGATATTACAATGAACTAATATCCATATCCATATTATGTTCTCGTATTTAGATTGGAACTTTCATACAAAACTTTACCTACGCACGGAAACAGTTCCGCGTCCATATCCTCACAGGTAGAAGGGGAGGCAACAAAGGAGCTGGAAATCGCAGTCAAAATGAAGGATCGACTACAGGTCCGGTGACCCCATCTTGGAGCACTAGCGGAGCCAGCGCTCCCACTACTGTAAACGGAAATCTGAAGCAACGGAACAACAATACCGATAAAATGATGCGACGCATCGCGAATGTAGTGATAAAAAAGAAGAAAATACTCCAACGTGTACATGTAGAGTGTGTTCGGAGAAACTCGGTGCAGCGTGCTGCCGTTGCTGGACCAAGTAATGCGCCCATACAGCCGACACGGGCTACATTTGGAACTCAACAACCAGAAGGTCAAGTGGGCCAAGTCCCCAAAAGTGAACAGCAGAGCGTTCCAGAGCCACCGCCACAGGCGGTCATTCCTCCCTCTGTGGTTAAAATGGAAGTCGACGCTACACCGGGTGACACTGTAGCAGCCGCCCAAGCTCAAGAGTTGCGTCAATGGGGAATTGACTACGAAGACATCCAATCTCTTGTTGAAGGCAGAGTTTCCGAAGTTGGAAATGTTAATGTAAGTGAAGTATAAAATTAAATGGACTTTTATTGTTATATTAATGATTGGAACTTGAAACTGATTAATGCATAACATCCTCATTGTTCTTGAATTTGCTTTGCAGCTGCTACGAGCACGCCATGAGATGCGCGAAATGGAGGAGAAAAACCTTTGGCAAATGTCGGTGGGAACACTTGCTCCGCTTTGCTCCACTTTATTAGGTGCACTGCTGAATGGAAATGCGAGACGCTGATATAATCTAAATACCATGTAATACAGCAGTAGAAAGGATTCTTGAATATCAGTAGCCATAGCTACTCGAATGTCATTACATATTAATGTTAAAATGAACTGGGAATCTCCCCAATTACTATATACTTTATCCTAATTTAACACTAAATCCAAACAATTTATTAAAAATATTATTATGGGTAAAATGCCATTAAAATGGGTTGTTAAAAATAAACTTTAAAATACTTATATATGAAATGTAATTAGATAATATTTAATGCTAAAATAAAATATGAATCTCAAACTATAATGTAAGAGAATTTCACACTTAAAAACGTGTTTTTAAAATATAAAAAATAACATGTTTGAAATGTCACTCTACATGATTTTATCAACATAGTATACTTTCCTTGGGCCACTACTTGAAACCTACGGTTATCGTTGGAAACTGGAGTACTTGACCATATTACATTTTTATCATTAGTATAGCTTCTTATAGCAACATTTTGAATGTTTGAAATTTTGTTAGCAATATGCAACGTAAAACGGAATCATCATCATGACTAATTAATTTCAGTAAATACATAACATTATTATTATTAATTATTATTAATTAACTTCATTGACACAGTCGCTGTTAAACAAACGCCATCGCCATTAAACGGCTTCGATATGTTCAATGTAGTTTAGCTTACAATATATAAAGCATTTTCTTTCATTGTCATAAGCAGTACACATCCCATTAGTATCACAGTGCCCCAAATCCATCTCATTAACCCGCAGACTTTCAAGCAACACTGTGTGGTTCTCATTTAAGCACAGAGAGAGCACAGCAGAACAAACCACAGTACTGGGCCTGTGTTGCATTCAAGAAAGCGGTGTACTAGGCCGTCGCGCCGTCATGGGAGCATTCTCCCCTCAGCTTTCGCCTCCTTCGCCATTTGTCATACCCTGCCATGTTGAAGCGGTTCTCCTCTTTCCAACCGCACACAATCAACTTGGCTATGGGCGCAGCTCGCCATCATCACCGGCGGCGCATGGTTGCATTGAACCACATTCATTGAACGACCATGTCGGTCGACGGAG
>CM065489.1:5613998-5673487 GCA_004115045.4 Sinella curviseta
GGCTCGTCGTCGTCGTCGGCGAACGGCGGATCCCCTCCAGGAGCTCGAAGACCTCCTCCAGGAGCCCGGAGCTTTAATGCCCCCACAGGAGCTTGAAGACCTCCCCCAGGAACTCGTTTCCAGGAGCTTCCCTCTAGGAGCTTATTTTTTAGGAGCTCCCCTCTAGGAGTTCGTTTCTAAGAGCTCCCTTCGGGAAGCTTTTTCACAGCAGCTCCCTTCTAGGAGCTGCTTCTAGGAGTTCATCCCTAGGAGCTTTTTCTAGGAGATATTGTTTTATCATAATCAGCATCATGTCTGTATGTAACGGACGTAACATTTCGAAAAAAGTCCACAAAATTTCAAAATTTTTGTTTAAAAAATGCTCAAAAAGTTATTGCCGGTAGACATGTAGTTCCAGGCGATAGATACAAAGAGGGGGGTCTTTGCTTATCTTTTTGAAAATTGGATGTACGGTACCCAAACCGAATTTTTTTCTGTGAATAGCGACCGAAGGGAGCAGGTTCGGTTGTTTAGGTTAGGTTGGTTAATACAGGTTGGTTAGGATAGGTTGGTTAGGTTGCGGTCATATTGAGTTGCCATTATTGTTGGTTGTCATACATCCAACTTTCAAAAAAGCAAAGACTCCCCGCTTTGCTTCTGCTGTCGCATTACACTACATGCTAACCATGATTTCCAGTCGATTTAGACAGTTATTTTTTGTGAACAAAAATATTTCCGCGACCCATTAACCCGAGTCTAATCCAAATCTCGCGTATGAAATAAGAAAACCGTTCGACAAGTATGTATAGGTCTTCTGTGCATTACAATATTAAAACATTTTCTTTTGTGCTTCAAAATTCACAAGAGAATGGGGTCATAAATTAAGCTCCTGGATGAGGTGTTCAAGCTCCGGCCTCCTGGAGGGAGGCCCCTAGGAAAAAGCTCTTATAGGGGTGCAACTTGGAGCGAGCTCCTGGGGGAGGTCTCCAAGCTCTAGGCTCCTGAAGGGGAGCTCCGAAAAATAAAGCTCCTGGAGGGGCACCCGGGCTCCGAGCTCCTGTGGAAGGTCTTCGAGCTCCTGTGGGGTGGGTGCCTCGGCGAACCGCCAACAAGGCAAGGCAGACAGACCGTCACTCGTCACGGTACGGTGTCTTGGTTCTTGCACTGCTCCACTTACTTTCCGTCTGCCGACTAGACGAAAATTTTAATTATATTTTTTTTAATTATCTTGGACAGAAATTAGTGGAGAAGAAGGAGAGATAATTATGGAGGACGGGGGTAGTAGTTATTTTTGCGATTTTTAAGTATATTTTGACGAAGAAGAGATTTTTTGAGGAGGGCACCACCACCACCACCATTAAATATTAGAGGGGAATGGATTTTTTGTCGTTACCAATCGTAAAGGCGCAGTTTTGGAGGAACCGTCGTTGGAAATCCGATTAATGTGGAATAGGTAAGTGTAATTAGTAATTTATTAGTAGTTAGTAGTAAAATTATAATTTTTTTTTGGCATTGGCACTTACCTGTCGAGGGAGACGGCTACCAGAGAGTACACCGAAGCACAGACTGAAACACCTGTAATTTAAAATATAATTGATTGGTCATATTATAAGCATGATAATTAGATGTGCCGTCGCATAATACTGTTAAATATTGCATCGTTAATAAGGGCTATATTGGTTATTGATGAAGAAGGTAGGTTGTAATTTTTTAATTGGAGGTGTGAATGATGATTTTGGACTTGGACTAAACGGAGTCGTTAATAGGTAAAAAAATATTTAGAGAAGATTTAGTAGACGTTGCTAATGAGAATATAATCGTGTAAAAGAATAATGTTGCGCAGTGTGTAGGTACCGATGTTTAAGTTTAATTAGAATTGCAGTTAGAAAATAAGAAATCAAGCATTTAATTTGTCATTAGCTATTTTGTTCTCCTTACCTTGAACGTAGGGTACGGTTTTGCACATCCACCAGCCAAGAACCCAAGCTGCAACAATAATAATAGAGAAAAGGTTTAATTACTAGTTTAAAATTGGCTTGTCAAGTTCACAGTTATCCATTCCATTCCAAAACGCAACATGCATTCAAACTGACGATGGCTTAAAAATATGGTGTAGCTTCTATGCTATTAATAATGCTTCTAAAACCGTTATAGACATTTCATTAGCCGTAAAGTCGTTAGAACACTGTCTTTATAATAATATAATATAATGGTTGTAGCACTGGCACAGCTCAGAATTGTAAACTATTCAGGTTGTATATTGTTCCGATTGAGGATTGAGAGCAGTAAAATTTGGAGAAAATGATAATAATTGCAACATATTTTGTTTTTTGTTGATTACAGATCCATTGTTACTGTCATTTACTTCTACAAAGGAGTCAGTTCCAGTCATTGATGTTCCCGAGGTCATTAAAACTACTACAAGGAAGGCATGCTTCAGAGGTCAAGGAAGGAAGGAGGGTATCTCACTTCGACCCAGGTAATGTAGTTCGTCGCTAAAGATAACACATACGAGAGTGTAAGGTGCAATCATTCTACTTGAATAGAATGACGCCTGTACACAGCCACAAATAAAATCTTACGTAAAACACAAGTGCAGAAGCTTATCTTTAGAAACAAGAGTTCATCAAACACTCTTAGACACAAGACAGTTGAACGGTAGTGACCTGAGGGTTTAAAGGGTAATTATTCATTAGCTATTTATGACGCTGCCAGAAACGGCATGCCACAAGCTTATGAAACATTTGCAAAGCAGTTCGAGAAGGTCCCTTCCGTGTGCACATAAAAATTCAGTACGGACAAGGATAAAATAACTGGTAGGTATGCAACCTATTTTTGCCCCTAAATTGAAACTGAAAATATCCAGCGTTGTCATGGTGACCGCTCTTCCTAACGCATTCTGCTCGGGAATCCAAAGAGCTTCCAGAGGGTCCCAAGTTAGTGTTCAACCTACTGAACCCTGATGAAGATCAAGGTTATCCGGGAAATCTGATTGCTCAAGTGACATAACAGCTCACTCCGCAAAATGAGCTTAGATTTGAGTATCAAGCCGTGACAACAAACACCACGCCCATGGCACTAACCAACCACTGCTACTTTAATCCGGTCATGGAAATGCCGATAAGAAACTGGAAGGATACTTTATCCAGCTCAACTCGGATAATTACGCACCGCTTGACTGACGAGCACTTGGTGACAAAAGGAGAATTAGCCAAGTGAAAGGAACCGTGTACGGTTTAAGGGAACCAAAGGACTTGGGAACGAACCGTCCAATAAAGGCACAAATACATAAATAACGGCAGCGGCAGTAAGCTGATAAGGATGCTACACAGATCTACATTTTCAATTTTGATAAAAATTATACTGCCGTTGATCGAAGCGAACAGAGGTAGTAACATGAGCCGCGAACGCTCACATAAAATGCATTACTATGCAATGTGCAAGCTTTAAGCTTTCACTCACACAAACACACATACCTACACAAGTAGCAGCAGTAACCTGATAATGATAAATACATTTGCATTTTTGATAAAAATTATGCTGCTGCTACCTTTGATTGGGAAATAGGAATCAGGGCTTCTTGCGTCTAATCTTATGCTGATTATAGATGCAGAAGCATTAACCTGAGCAGTGAATAACGATCCCCGGACATCCACGCAAATTGAACGTGTCACAATAAAAAGCATGGTTAGTAAAATAAAAGGTGTTATTATTGGTCTTAAGTTAATGTTTTTACTTTTGTTGGGAGAAGATTGTTAGGATTTGTTATGGTCTTTTTGCTGATAATTCAAACATACTAACACAAAGTGTAAACATGAGTAGTGATAAATTTCACACGTGCAGTGCAGACTCATAGTGAAAGACCACTGGACTCAAAATCTCTGACTAACTAACCTAAATTAAAGTAATATAAGTTTTATGTTCCACAAACCTAATTTCTAATTGAAGCGTATATAGCCACAATTAAAACTAGGGGAAGTAAATTATAGACATAATAGTATGTAAGAAGTGCTTCTACATGAATCCTGACACACCCTGTAAGAAAAAGAACACGTTTTCTCTTGTATGTGATTCTTCTCTTCCTTTCACGAAAAGTATTCCTAACGCATTCTGTCCAAATTATTCTTGTGTTTCTTATATTTAATTCTTATGTTTAAATTCAGTAAACTAGCACAGTCAAAGGGTTAATTTTCAAACCAACAAACCATTAAAAAACGACACAAATACATACACACCAGCAGCGGCAGTAAGCTGATAATGATACTACACAGATCTACATTTTCAATTTTGATAAAAATGATACTGCCGTTGGTCGGGAAATAGGAATTAGTGCTACTTGTGTTTAATTTAATACTGACTATCGAAGCAGAGGTACATACTAACATGAGCCGTGAACGCTCACATAAAATGCATTTCTATGCAAAGTGGAAGATTTAAGCTTTCACTCACACAAACACACATACCTACACAAGTACAAAGTAGCAGCAGTAAGCTGATAATGATAAAAAACATGTGCATTTTTTGCAAAAATTACTCTGCTACCTTTGATCGGGAAATAGGAATCAGGGCTTCTTGGGTATAATCTTATGCAGATTATCGATTAACTAAGTTCAATTAAAATAATGTAAGTTTTATGTTCCACAAACCTAATTTCTAATTGAAATGTAATGTGTAATGCATGCATTTTTAGTTTTAGATATTATATCCCTGAAATAGTTTAATCTTTATCTAATGATATGTGTTTCTTATATTTAATTCCTGTTTAACTAAGTTAGTTAGCACAATGAAAAGGTTAACTTTCAAACCACCAAACCATCCAATAGTGACACAAATACATACATAGCGGTAGGAAGCTGATAGTGATACTACACAGATCTGCAATTTTCAATTTTGATAAAAATTATCCTGCTGCTGCTTTTAATTGGGAAATGGAATCAGGGCTTCTTGCGTCTAATCTTATGCTGATTTTAGATGCAGAAGTATTAACCTGAGCAGTGAATAACGACCCGCGGACATCCACGCAAATTGAACGTGTCATAATATTTGTTGTGATGAATTTCACACGTGCAGATTCATACTGAAAGACCACTGGACTCAAAATCTCTGACTAACTAACCTTAATTAAAGTAATATAAGTTTTATGTTCCACACACTTAATTCCTAATTGAAGCGTAATGTGTAATGCATGTATTTTTAGTTGCAGATATTATATTCCTAATCTAGTTTAATCTTTATCTAATAATTCTATTATGACATTGAAAACTAAATTAAATTGGTTTAGGGATGTGGTGAATGTTTAATTAAGAAGCTCCAGTGATAGAATCACTGGATGAAGCTTGACATGATCAGTCAATGACGGGCAAAGAAAAACAATGTATGTTTTGTTTAGTTAGATTGTTGTTTTGATTTCTTTTGATCTGATGAACCAATTAGTCCCATTATTCATCGACTGATAATTAGTGAACTTGAGATGTCGACATTACGAAGGCGTGTTTTCACTAACGATTCGTACATACGAAGACAAAAGGTAGAGAAGAATACTAATGATCAGTGCATTTGTAGGTACACAAGAATGCCCCCGAGTCGGGAAGAACGGGTTTCACATTTTTAGCTGTTGAAAAGGAAGTACTGACTTGTTCAGTAAGACTTCTGACGGCTTCATTATGAAACACATTATAAAGCTTTGAAAATCTCCAGCAGTAATTGCAAGCACTGCGATTAAAAATGCGCATTTCTTTATTTTTCGTGTCATTATAACTTGTCCTTGTCTTTACTCCTCAATTTCCTCTAATTTGTTTAAGCTTCCGACAATTTTGTACTAAATGAATATATTGTGTGCTTATTTAATTAATATTGATCTAAAGAATGAGATTTCGACAAAGCACGTCAAAAATCAAATCACTAATGTAGGTATGTATTTTGTTTTGTATGTATTTGTTGGAGACTTTCCAGTATTGTCTACTTGATTTTGATGTTTACTTGTACCATGTTTTAATATTGTCTGTCTATTTTCAAGATTTACATTGCAGAAGTAGATCACGTCCTTTGCAGTGATAAAGTAAGTTTGCCTTGATGATAAGGTGGGGACCTAGTTAAGGAACTGAAGGAGGGAAGGAAGGAGGCTACATCGCACGTACATTGACCTGGGACTTCCACAGTCCACCAACGGCCAAGGTACATTCTGCTTGTAGAAAATTGCTTGAATGCATGGCTTTTTAGTTATGCCTTAATGAGAAGTTCTGAAATTCAACCTTCTTGCATTGTTTCATTATGTCGCATAAATTTTGTACGTGCATGTGTCCATTATATAATGTCCAATAATTTGGCAAAGATAATATGATGGGCAATTTCAAGAGTACACAGATAAACCGTGTCACATTTTATGCTATTGAAAAGGAAGTCTTGAGATTTTCAGTAAGACTCTGACAGCTTCATCGTATGATCAGTACTTACATTTACTCATAATGTTCATAATTTGCATACATAGGTAAAATTAGTTTCCATAAGAACACAAAAGTCTGCTGATCATTCATTTACTATTTATAATATAGTCAACTCAACGAAATTTTCAGCTAAGGTATTATGTATTCATTGATTGGGGCCGGGATTTATGGTTCTACGGCACCTAAAAATATATTAATGCTACTACTACTCTATGTCACAATCTTCACCAATTTCATGGCAAACAGGAAGAAAAATCACTTTCAAATATTTACTCATTGAGCTACGTATTTCTTGCAATGTAGGTTTTGGAAAAGACAATGACTTGTGCGACATAAAAATCCAGTTTATTAGGTGCGTATAGTGTAATTACATTTATGTACAATGTGCAGTACAACAAATATGTGCTAACGATGACTCGGGTTCGACTGGCAAAGGGCAAATAGATGTAGCATAAATGTTATTCTTCTGCATTGTCTATACATTTAATTTATGTGCACTATGTAATCTGAAAGAGGAGGATGCTAAACGATTTTCCAATTCAATTTTTGTTGGCAACTTTCTATTATTGTCTGTTTCCTTTTATTACTGGCATTATATTTCAATCTGTTTGGAGACTCCCTCCTGTACAAGATTTACTATAAATGAGACGAAGGGGTGTTGCCAGCTGCGTTACAATCTGAAAACAAGATTTCAGTGGCAATAACAATCAAACAAGCAAATCAATCATTAAAAATTATCACTCCCTAAACAGGCAACTATCACCCCACACGCTTATAAATTATATGATATTTTGCCAGTTGAACGTACATGAAATTGTACTCTGCGGAATACGCATAAGTAGAATTTTGAGAATTTGAACCATTAAAAATATGCAGTGCATCTACCAAAATGAGTAGTTAAATTGGAAGCAGTATAAAGTTGTATGCGTTTCACTTGGACTGTTACAGACATAAATAGTTTTTTTGGTTAATAATAGCTGCCGTTGCGTTGTCGTTATTTTATCCTTTGTAACTAGAGTACTTCTTCATGCAGGCAGATGCAGATGGCTTGTTCGTAATCGTAAACTATGTCAGGCTTCTTCGCACAACCTAATTCTTTTTCTTGTTGATCATGAGGTTATTCTTCGAGAAAAAATGTAAATGGATGGAAAGTAAGATGCATAATATCTCGTCTCTCAGAATGAGAATCTCCCTCTAACACCCGTTTAATTTTTAAGGATTGCCGTTTTAAGCATGCACATGCTTTTAGATGACATTAGTGTGGCAGTAATAGCAACCATCTCCGCTGCAACGTTTCTATCTCTCTGCCAGAATCTCTTTTCACAAGGAGTTAGTGGCGTGGCTCAGCAATAATAATAATATTATGCGTAAGTTGTTGTTCTTGTTGTCAGTTGAAAGGGAAGATGAGTGCAAAGCAGTAAAAGTGATGAGATAAACAAAAGAGCGAAAAAAGTAGAGAGAATGAGGTAAATGGCTTGCTCACTCGATGACGTTTTGCCTTTTGAAATAGTAAATATTCATTATCAACCTCATGATTCTTGTCGGCGTTGGCAATAATATAGCAGTAATAAGCAAGTATTTTTGTTTACATGTGTGTAGGGAACCGTGAGATTATAACTTTAGCATTTCTGCACAGATTTACCTTGAGTAGAGGAAAAACTAACTCCCTCTGACTGGTAGAGACATTTTAGTTAAATGGAAGTTGATCCTTTTTGGGTAATGGGATTAGATTCGGTATAGAATATTAGTTTAGAGATGCCTTTCTTTTCACTATGCATTAGATATAAATACTTTCATTCCTAAGTTTAACGTGGTAACATAAATAGAACTCACCCATTACCTGCTTACCAGCATCTCATCATCATTATAATAGATATCGCTGTCACTCTGCGCCTGCAGCAGTGAAATTATAATAAGGTAATGTAAATTGTAGATATGTACATACCTAATGTTAGGACGCGATGTGAGTACTAAAACCACTTTGGTATTATGGTGACGTTGTGTAAGCATAATGCAAAATATTAAAACACGCAAAAGTAGCCGTGATGGGAGCGGAAAGAGTTGTTTTCCATCACACAAGTCAGACGGCCGCGTCAAAAGCCATTACCACGGCAGCTCAACAACATGATTTTCTTGTGTTGTTCACCAACTAACCACCAATGCGATCAACATATCGGCTAGCAGCATAGAAAGTGAAATGTATCACCCTTGCGCTATCTCTATCTATAATGTCTTTATTTTCTGGAAAAATGGAGCTAGGATAATAATGGGATGTGAAATTTATGTGATTCCCGAACAACGGCAACTTGCAAAATAATGGACGGAAAATGTGTATCAAGCTCAAGTACACAGGGCGAAGTTAAAAGCACTGGAACGAGCTACACCATTGTTGTTATCAATGCGCATCAAATCCCTTTCAAAAAATTTGAATCGCTTTACATTATGCTTACAGTCTAAAAAGCCCATTGTTCTGGGAATCCTAAAAGTTAAGCAATCTGTCGTTGCGTAGATAAACATATACTGCTAATGGGATATAGTTTGGAGGAGAAAAGCTGAGACCTATTATGTGTCTATACTAAATGGTGTAATTTTAGACTAGTGCATTGTACATTCTCGGGTATGTATGTATGTACACATGATCTCACATCATCACACTCGTTACATGTAAAATTCTAAAAACTATTATCATTATAATGCAATACTTTCCTTCTCTGCATAATGTAGCATCAAACAAACAACGTGCTTCTCCTAAGTCCATTGCTTTGATTCTGGATCATGGCCAAATTCCCCTGTCGTCTATTCTATTATAGATGCTGATACGTTTGATAAATTGTCGATATTTTGACAGATAGCTCAGTACCTCTTTTTAGCAAGTAGTCAAGTGAGTAGCTTAAGTCTGAGTGCGGTTGCTTGCATATTTTTTATAAATATTGTTATGGCTGTTTGTAATGGGTTTCTGGTTTGTACTGGTTCTCGCTCTCATGTGCGTATTTTTTCAACTTTCAATTTGGATTTAGATTTAGACATGACCGTCGTGATGGAAGAAGTAAATGTATTGTTGTTGCAAACATGATCGTATTATTGATGGTTGTGGGTGGCTCAGCTTGGTTTAAAATGTGCATGAGGACTAGAGAGTAATATTATGACGAAGATGAAAAGGATCAAATTTTGACATAGAATCTGGCTGGAGAAAACACATTTTGTTCCATGTAAGCCGCGATTGTAATGGGAACACACAACCATTCCTATCAAAACTACTATCATGTTCATAAGATAACTTTTGTTATGATTTTGACATAACTAACTTGAATCTAGGGGAGAAACGAGATAGTCGAAATCACTGATTCTCTGCCGATAGTAACAAGTATCATAAACATAGAGAAACGAAACCAAAAATTAAATGGACGGAAATGGAATAACAGATAGGGAAAGATTGGTACTTACGAACGAGAATGTTGGACAGTAATGTTGGTGGCAGACAAAAGAGAACGACCAGTAGATCAGCAATTGCAAGGTTCAAGATGAACAGATTTGTCACAGTTCGCATTCGAGGGGAACGTAAAACCACACACACCACCAAACTATTTCCCACTACACCAATTATCAAAATTATGACGTATGCTACTATTAAAAGTAGCGTTATGGTTCTTGAATGTCGAAACATCTCTTCCCCACTATCGGATAACCACATACTCGTAGAATTTTGGAACGGAGAGTGGGTCGCATTTTGCCCCCAACCTATACTCTCGTTGTATCCACTTGTTACCATCCAATCTTCGTAAGTGTTGTCAAATGGCAGTGACGTGTCTTCATGTTCAACTTCATTCACGACCTTTATGAGAGAAAATTAAACGGTGATTTGGTTAAGTTGGTCATTTAAATACCTACTTGAAGATGAAATTGCATTTTAAATTGGTTTTTAGGGCTCCATTACCTGTGGAAGAAGGAATCCTGTTTTATTCAATACCACTTCTGTCGACCTCATTTTCCTTTTTTCTAGATGCTTTGTAGGGATCTGATTGAAATGTTTTTGCTCAAATGTGATTAAACTTAACTATATGTTAGACGTACGGGCAGGTGACAGAAACACACCATATTTTCTCATTTAATTAATTTTACACAAAATTGTGACGTTTCAAAATTATTTCCTCGACAACAAGGTAATTTGTACAATATCGTTGGAAACACTTACTTCCACCTACTTGAATGCTAGCTAAGTTTCATATGCAGCGGACAAACAAATTTGTAAACACGAAGTCTTCCTTAAATATTTACACTATTCGAGAACGATTAACTTAAAACGGCATGATGAGTGGAAAGAACTGGCAACTGAAGTTGTAGCGAATTTTTCTGCAGCTCATACTCGCTCAAATTCATCTTTTTTAGTGATGCTTCGATGCTTGTGTCGTCTTCGTTGGTATCCCATCGCAGTGACTTAGATATAACGTGCAGTTAGCGAGAGCTTCTTGCATTGAGTTGCTTTACTTGAATTTAGTGAACCCTTTGCCCTGTTCCTCACTTCATATTCCTGAAGCCTAAAAGGCATTGCTGCCTGCAAAAAATGGAACAATGCTCTGTGGAGATGGTACTGATGCCTGGGATGTATTTTGCTACTTTTACATGGCACGTTTGCATTTAGCTCCGAGTTTTCTTCACTTTTCCCGTGTGCGAGTGTTCTCTCTTCCTCTCACTTCTGTGACTGTTGTTGCACACACGTATGTTCGTGCTCATACGCACAGGCTCACCCACAGACAACATCTTTGCAAAAATGTATATAGAGTAGTGAGCAAAAGGAAGGGAACGTTTGTACTTTTCCATCAGTTCAAAAGAACTGCACGAACTGCCTTATTCATCTCATCCCTCGAAAATTTGTAATGCTTTACAGAAGAACGTGAATCACAAGGCCCAAACTCCCAAACAAGCCCAGAAAGACAGTTCTCCGCTGAACACCGTAAAGATTTCAATGTTTGCGTAAATATGCTCATCCTGGCAAAAGTATATCAAAAATCATCTGAAAGTCATTATTTAAACAATATTTAAAGCATAACGTATCCATTTAAAATAAAACGAGAATTCTACTTTCTTGCGTTTTTCTATGGTACCACCAACCGCTCTCATTGCCATGACAACTGGTTGCACATTAAAAATCTAATAATGGTGTTAAATGATTTTCGCTCTATTGCGATTACAACACTTATCTTTAATACTTCTAGATTGTATGTAGTATCTACACTGGCAGCTAAATGATCAATATGGTGATGATAATTTTAAAAAGCATAAGAAATTGGAATAGCGTCATCCAGAAGACTGCCATTGTCAAGTTGTCCGTAGGAACGTAACAGCTACGTGCCATGAAAAATAATACGGCATATTGTGGCATTTAACGTAAGTACAGGTCGAGTCTAACTCTTCATCGTAATGATGTGTGATGGCTAAAATATGAAGTTAGAGTGTGTAATAGGCTAAAGCAAAAGGGAATGATTGTGCATCCCATAATCACATACATAATTGTCATTCTGTTTTAATTAATGCATCGGCATAAATGAGGAGAGACCTTGTGTTTTTGAAACTACTAATGACACTTGCTTTGGTTGTTTACTTATGCGAATAAAAATATGTAATATTGAATACTTATACTAGAAGAATGAATAAGAAGTAGGGTAATTTTGTGTATGTCTAGACGAAGCGTCTGGAAGTAAAGTTACTTTGTATTAGTTTTCAGCAGTCAGCCATAAACTAGATCCGTATTCCTCGGCACTTTTAGCAGGACACGATGATTAATTTTATATAACAATTCGTACAACAGGTATGTTATTATTTTGTGCGATGAAGAATGTAGTAACTGTTGCATCATGTCATCCAAAAGGCTTAACTGTGTTACATATTGTTAATTAACGTACAAACGTGATCAATGAATTGGAAAGGAAAGGTCTTGCGTTAACTATCACAACTGATTCCAATAGCGTAATCCATTCTACCTACTATTGAGGTGTGAAACTGATCATTATCGTCTTCCGCACCACACAATAATGCTGACGTGGAGATTTGCAGTCAAAAAAGTTCGTAGATGAGCAATTATTTTTCCGTTTTGACAAATGACTTTCTAGGGCATTATCATGCAAATGATTAGGAAAGCGAAGTAGAGCGAAAGGACAATTGACAGATTTATTTCCGTCGTTCAGGAAAGTCTCTTGTCAAATAAGAGTTGCCTATTACCATAATATACTGAATATTCATCCGTTCATATCTTTTATCGGGTTTGATGCGCACATTATTGTTTTTGTTAGTTTGATACGATCTAGAATCCGTAAATGTGCTAAGAAATTGTAGATTCTCTAAAGTTGCATTCAATTGAAGTGAAAGTGCTGTTGTTGACTAATTTTTCAATATGATGTACCGTAACAGTTAAATACGCTTCTTCGGTAAATTTGTTTAAATTTTGCGGATGAATGTTCTTACACAGATGGCGGAATTTGTTATACCTATTTGAATACATACATACTAGATTTCCGGATTTGGTGGTGAATAATGAACAGTTTTGATGGTAATAGTTAGCTGATGTAAACTGACAAATAGGCATGACGTTTTTTAATTATTTTATTTGTGTTAGGTTTCTGATCATCAATGGTTCTATTGCTTGATTTTAATGCGTTCATACTGATAAGAGATTTCTAGCAACATGCCTTCGTAATTATTTAACATGCTTTGCACTATGTAGAGCAGCCTGTGATTGATATAATTTTGTTGCGAATTAAGGAATGATAGTAGACTAGGTATTACTTTTGTCAGATTTATTGAAGAAAATATGTTTTGTCAAATGCTTTATTGCTTTCGCTTGACATAATTTCTTACGACTAAAACAAAGAAACTTATTATTTTTTGTTTTGTGCACACATACTTATGTAAATATTGAGGTGTCTCCTTCTCTACCAGTGATATTATTCAACTACAGTAATAATGGATAATATCCATTGGATATATATTTTTATGATATAACCGGATTCCATTGTCTCATTATACACAGAGGTACATTTAAATAATAATGAAGTCACTAATGGATCATATTGATGTACGTATGGATAGAGTGGTTAAATATTTTATTGACTTGTTTGTTGGATTTTGCACAAAATAATTCCTAAAAGTAGTCAAACAAATAGTCATGCATAAATACATTTTAATTGCAATTCGCTGAAATATTTGTGAATATATTTTGAGTAGATGGTACCATCATAATGCGATGTTAGTTCTTCTATTAGCAATTTATATACAGGGCTACATTCAACTTACATTAAGGTAATGTGTTACACATGGCAACGGGAATCTTTTTCACTACGATGTGTTGCTGCTGCTATTAGAGTGCAACGTTAACCTACATGTACAAGATCCACTGCTAAAGATAAATATAAATGAGTAAAGAAACCGAAAACAGAATTGCATAAAATTGCATCTTGCAACAGTTGTTTAGACATGCAAGAAACGAGCTCGTAATAATGGACTACTTGAAACGACTATTTGTATTTCTGGTTGGTAACAGATTATGACTACGTATCACCAAGATCAAACGTATGTATAACTACAAAGTTGCCATTTTTGGTGCATGTATGCATATGCTGGGTCATCGTCGTAGTAGTAAGTATAAATACATCAAGCATACCGAAAGTGGCACGTAGGTCTCATGAAAAGTAAAAGCTTTTTCTTTCGCCATTTACTACTTTAGTATGAAATTCATACTATGAATGGTATAACATATATATATACATATATTACTCGCCTTATGAATGTATTCTCTCCTCTCCAAAAAGTTCATTAGTTGTTAGTACATATTTTATCAAAACTATTTTAAGCATTGCGAATGTTTTCTAATATAAAATAGAGTTGCATGCATACATACATAAGAGCACACTCACAGTCAAACTTGAAAATTCCAGCGATACAAGCACTGAGTTTGCCTGGATAAAAATAACGATACTTGGTGAAAATGTATCTTTAAAACTTCCTCTTTCCTAATTGTCACGGATTGTGCATTGTTGTTGAAGTACTTTTACTCTTTAAACGAAGAATTTGAGTACCCAATTTGTTTAATTTAGTTCACCTTACTTCACCTTAACCTTAACGGAAGTTTATCATAAAATTGAGCTCTTTAATTAATACGTAAAAATAGATGACAGCTCACCTTTCATAGAGACATGTTTGAAAGTAAATAAATAAAGGAATCGCATCAAAGTCTAAAATTTTGTTGAGTTTTGTATGTGTAGCCGTCGTATTATGTAGAATTTCATATTCCATTAAATAATTACATTTAAAGATGGCTACATGTGGATGCGGTAGCATTTCATGCATGCGGTTTTGTCAATTGTCACACTTTCTGAATTACACAGCACAAAAGGGACTCCCAAAAATCCTATCAGTTCGGTTGAAAGAATAGGAAATTTTGTCTCATGCTTGGATTTTGTTGACAAATTACGGTAGAAATGTTATAGCTAGGATGGATTATTATTATGACAGTTAATGATTTGTTTCGCAAAACCATTGTTAAATCTCTGAATGAGAACGTTTGTCCCTCTTGCAGAAACTTATTTTCTTGCTTATTGCTGTTGATGATGCATTTATTAGCCTGCCTTCATAGCGGCCAAACTTGTCCATATTATTCTACATACGGTACCACCATAAAGATGAAAGAGTACGTGCAGATTATTGATAAAGAAACGGGATGTGATAAACGCAGATTTATCACATTTTTGGCCGTCGTAAACAACGCAACAATTTATGGTGCCTGCTCATCTCATCAACACTGAGTTCTTGAACGAATTACTCCCACAAACTACCGTTTTATCGGTGTACCATCTGCCAACTCCAAACAAACATTCATTTTTTTAAGTTGAAAAAATGCATAAGCCTTGATCTACAAAAGCTCGCAAGAGAAATATTCCACGGTTCCTTCCACCATGTATTTGGAATAGGTGATTTATCAGATGTAATAAATCTTATAATTGTATATCACACCACTATGGTAATAATTGATATATGAAGGCAGATCGTTTGCAAAACATCTATGAAAAGCTTGCTACTACGAAAATATTTCAAGCTAGTAAATAGTTTTAGCAGCTAAACAATTGACTTTTTGGCGTTTGAAGTCCTGCCGAATGTTTTAGATTAGGAGAAGTCACGTCAATGGTATGCATAGCACTCACTCAATGGAAGCTGATGTGAAAAGGAATTCATAATTGATTTATTGGCCAAATGGGATGCATTTGAAAGGCTCAGAAGCGATCTAGTGTGTTGGAGTTTTCTAAGTTCATTATATCGGCATGGCTGGGTGGAGTGAAAGCGGAAGTAGCTCAGTAAGAAAATAAGCTGCTCAAGACATTTAACATTGCTTTATAAATGTACATTACTCAATTTCAATTGTCGCTTTTGTCAGTCACGTAAAAATAAGTGGATTTTATATTGCTGTTCATTCAGATGGGAAAAGTGTTAGTGAATAACTTTTCCACAGCATGCCCACCTACATTCTCATTAAGTATTCCTTCTATGGATACTGAAAGGGTTCAAGTTTAAATGATGTGCTCTTAGTATGCTATTTTTCCAATATTAATTAACATGTACAGTTGCACATATTAATACCTAATGCGTTTAAATAAATTAAAGTTTAAGACCTAATTCGTACTGCCTTGTATGTATATATTGACATTGGTGATCAAGTGTAAAAATTTGGCATATACAACTCCAAGTTATGAGCTCGACTATGTACCTTAATCATTTCTATTGCTTTTAATTATTTCGCTACAGTTTTTATATAAATCTTTTATCGGCAGCAGAGAAAATTCATTAAGATTGATATAAACGTGGAATGGTGTGCACAGTGTTGTACTAAAATATACATTATTACTGGTTGCTTGCGTGCCAGTTTATTACTGCAATGTAAAAAAGGTAAATTTGGTAATTATCACCATTTAATTAATTAAAACTACTCACTGCAATATTCTTAGGAATTATTAGAATCATTCATTGAATTATTATAACTTTGTTAACGTCTACGCCGAAATGTGTGCATGCTGTAATTGGCAAGAAATATGTATGGGTAGATGTTAATCCATAATAATAGTGGCTTAGCAGAATGTTTTTTCATCAATATAATATTGCCACTACGCGTATCTATACCTTGTTCTTTGAACAATGCTACTTACGCTGATTTGTGGGCTAATAGAACATGAATGGTCAAGTGACAAATTACTTGACTTGAATTAACTGATTAATATGTTGAGCACGCCTTCCTTCACAAGTGATCTTAAACATTTAATGCATGCTCGTCTCTATTGTTAATTCCCCCCCCCCATTGTTTTTGTTCCTTATTGTAGGAAACCTTATTTTATTTATCTAGTACACAACTTTATGCTGACAGCTAACTCTGCTGACTACGATAGACTAGCAAGCAAGAGTTATTTCTCTGTATCATTATATAAAATTGAAGCATAAAGATGAAGTCCAATCCAAATGGTCCTTGAAAGAACAAAATGGAAACAAAGTTTCATTTGCTTTTACATACAACAAAAGCAAGACGATTTAATAATGAAAGGCAATCTCATGGTCAAACTACATCTATAGCAACTCCAAAACTTCAACGCGACTGTTTTGTGTATTCATAAAAAGCTTGCATCTTTTTCCTTGTAGCTTGTTGTCTCTGCGAGCTATAGGAATAAAAGGGGGTAATGGTGGAAGAGAGACAAAATCTTCTCAGGATCCACTTAGCCACGGTTTTTTCGCTTCCTGCTTTACTCCAATTTCAAATCCAATACTGACGAAATTTGGGAGTTACTTACATTTTCTGTATCGCACTTTGTTTTCTATGTGTATTTTTATTCACCCGTCAAACGCATATACATATAGGAATTACTGTGATTCTGTCTGATCTCAGAATATAATCTAGGAATGAAAAATAAGAAAATACTACCGCTGTCGTTTTGTGCAATATCATAGATAACTTACCGGTTATATTACTTTGTAGATAGGTATGAATGTACAATGATGATTATGGTGTATTGAGAGAATGACTGAACTGAACGTGATATCTTCAGCCGCTTTGCGCGTAGTGGAAAGTGCACATTATTTGATAGCTTTAGTGTCTCATAGTAAAGCAATATTCAGAAAGTGTTTCCAGAAGGCGATGAAACCATTGGAAAAAATCACCACTTGAATTGCTCCAATATCTTGCCAGGCTTTTTCGCTAATATTTATATGTACGTTTATATATGTTGCTGGAGTTAAAGTAATGATGTGAGTGAATTTCCTTGAAAAATGCTGGTGACGGCGGTACTGGCTAAGGAATGCAGAAAGAAGGAGTTTGCAATGCAATATTATACCTGTTCAGTTTGTGTCTTAAGCCAAGCCATGTGGCACATTTGATGCACAGAGTTTCTGGCCTGCACAGCATACCAAGTTTTCTCATAGGCGAAATAAAATAAAACATGTCATACAGGAGGAAGTCGACCAACCCCTTAGGATTCATGAAATATATCCGGCTATCTTGACCTTACAAATGACGTGTATTTAAAACACTATGAGCAACTTTCTTATAAAGCCCACTATTTGGAGAAGAGTTTGTGGTGAAAGGAGTAAGATTTTCTTCGTATAAAACAAATCCAGTAGCAATCTTTAATATGGTCATTGACTTCTCTACGCTCATTCTCTCTCACTTCTCCCGCTTCCGCACCACATCCGATATATCCATATATCTCTTCTTGAATGTGAATTGGATTTGCTGGGGAAACGGAGCAGCAGCAAGTGATGAGTTTTTCACCTAATACCTCACGTTTGTTTTGCTCATCATCTTTACCATTATCTAACCATTTCTTACTGTGGGTTTGGCTACACAAAAATTCATTTCATAAGGGAGTTCATTGCATAATATTGAAAAAATACATTCTAGCAAAATGGCTATTCACGCACACTATCGTCTTTAAATGATGCTATCAAAGTACACAAAACGTTGCCATTTCTCTTGGTCGGAGACGTTGGTACAGAACAAAGAAGAAATCAGTAAGTGCGTCCATTCCACTGGACAAGTCTAACTGCTGGTAATCATCCTTAAAATGAGCCTTTTTACTTCCATCATCATCATGAGATGTGCTTTTGTATAGCCTACCTACGTTCAAGCCCCGTTGTTTCTGGAACGAGGAAAGTCGGCAGATGAAAGCCGTTCCAGTAAAAAATGATGATAAATTTCTCAGTTCGGGCAAGGGCCATTTCCATACGGCCCCTATGGCAAAAATAGATGTTTCTTTCAAATATTGGCTGCTGTTGCTTTTTGATGGTGGACTTCTATGATGGCAAAAAGTGTTCCGTGTGGTCGCAGTCGTAGCGCACTGTACCGACACATCATATATATTAAGCACCGTTTCCGAAAGCCGCCCTCACTTTGAGACGCCCCCAGTATCAAATATATGAACTACAAGAATGAATAGCTTGAAGTAGTTACAAAATCACCCAGTAGGTGTCGCTGTATTTTGGGAGCTATAGCATAGCTATAGTTCAATGCGTATTTCAATGCAGGTGCCTGTTCTTAATGCAGGTGCCCGTTCTAAATGCAGGTGCCCGTTGTAAATGCAGGTGCCCGTTGTAAATGCAGGTGCCCGATTTAAATGCAGGTGCCCGTTCTAAATGCAGGTGCCTGTTCTAAATGCAGGTGCCCGTTCTAAATGCAGGTGCCTGTTCTAAATGCAGGTGCCCGTTGTAAATGCAGGTGCCCGTTGTAAATGCAGGTGCCCGTTGTAAATGCAGGTGCCCGATTTAAATGCAGGTGCCCGTTCTAAATGCAGGTGCCTGTTCTAAATGCAGGTGCCCGTTCTAAATGCAGGTGCCTGTTCTAAATGCAGGTGCCCGTTGTAAATGCAGGTGCCCGTTGTAA
This sequence comes from Sinella curviseta, assembly GCA_004115045.4. Taxonomy (NCBI): domain Eukaryota; kingdom Metazoa; phylum Arthropoda; class Collembola; order Entomobryomorpha; family Entomobryidae; genus Sinella; species Sinella curviseta. Next base: position 5,633,325 of record CM065489.1, read on the forward strand.
ATGCAGGTGCCCGTTGTAAATGCAGGTGCCCGTTGTAAATTCAGGTGCCCGTTGTAAATGCAGGTGCCCGTTGTAAATGCAGGTGCCCGTTGTAAATGCAGATGCCCGTTCTAAATGCAGGTGCCTGTTCTAAATGCAGGTGCCCGTTTTAAATGCAGGTGTCCGTTTTAAATACAGGTGCCCGTTCTAAATGCAGGTGCCCGTTCTAAATGCAGGTGCCTGTTCTAAATGCAGGTGCCTGTTCTAAATGCAGGTGCCTGTTCTAAATGCAGGTGCCTGTTCTAAATGCAGGTGCCTGTTCAAAATGCAGGTGCCTGTTCTAAATGCAGGTGTCCGTTTTAAATACAGGTGCCCGTTCTAAATGCAGGTGCCCGTTTTAAATGCAGTTGTCCGTTTTAAATGCAGTTGTCCGTTTTAAATGCAGGTGCCCGTTCTAAATGCAGGTGCCCGTTTTAAATGCAGGTGCCCGTTCTAAATGCAGGTGCCCGTTCTAAATGCAGGTGCCCATTCTCAAGTTTGCAAACATAGGACGTATGCTGGGAAAAGTTGGAGACTTACTGAAAAGGTTTGATATGCTGGGGAGGAATGATATGGGAATGGGTCATATTTTGAGATGGTGTAAAATGCGTGAAGCAGGGCATTGTATCTATTCTGAGATATGCAGCTGCGGAAACAAATACCGACATCGAGGGCACACTGAGACATTTATACGTTTAACTCAACAGATTTTCGATTTCCATGTTTGGGAATGATAATTAATAAATTTGCTGAGCGTAGCCAGCTGGCATCCCTAGTGTTTATGAAATGAACTGTAGGATCATGATCATTTTTGGGGACTAATGTAACGGAAATCTCCATATATCCATTTTTGCAAAGTTTAAGTCTATTAGATTCGGCTCATATGTACTTATATGTAATATGATGAACAATATCATAAAAGTGAAAAGTACTGAGCAGATAGATGAACAACAACAATGTTCTGGCGACGAAAGAAATTTATTTGGTAGTTGGTTTGGTTGTATAGCATTGTATCATTTAAGAAAAAACGTACTTGTTCATAATTTACGGTTTACGCAAGTAAGGCAGTTTGCCATCCGTTTAGACACCATACAACAGGCTTATATATGTACTTGTCGTCGGTATACTTTGTAGCAAGACTTGGGACAAAATTACCCAACAATGCAATGAGCCTCATACCACGAGACTATAATTTAATAGCTTTTGTGTCTTGCCCTCTTAATTTTCATGTTCGAACTTGTGGAAATATAAAAATGGTCTAGCATTGCATTACACTAGACGGAGACGAGATTTGATGAGTTGTTGTAGCGAGAAATCGATATAACCATTATTCCTGTCTCAAAATACTTTGTGATGGGGAAAGTATAAATGGAGTCTTCATGCAATATAACATGATAATCATAATAATAGTAATATTATGTAAGCTTGCGGTCGTCTTGTCGTATGTAGATACCTATTTGTATGCCTATGTGATAGTTTCACATGTACATAGTTAGCATACATTCTTGTGCATATAAACATTTACTTGTGAGAAATACTTACAGCGATGAAACTTTCTTGTGGAAGACCGCCGTTGAAGACGTGGTCAAAGACGCGTCTCTCGACGACCACCAGACCAACAACGCTGCTATTTTCACAGACTTGTTTTGCCCCTTGTCATATTTTATTTTATTGTTGGAAATGGAAATGTACTTCAGGATAGAAGAACCTTGTTATGTACGCACCACGAGTAGTAGTGGCTTCCTTCAGGGAAAACTTTTAACTATGCACAGTACATACACCCGGAAGAGTATTGTTTCAAATTCAATATCTTATTCCTGAGAAAATTTGACAAGTTTAGTGGCTGCGTTTTAGGGCAGGGAAAGCGTGTAGTATTACATATATTGGGGTGACTCTGCTTCTCTGGGAAAAGAATGGAAGCCCAGGAGGAAGTGCTTGAAGCCACCGCTTTGCATTATTCTTCTGGTTTGAAACCAAAACTTCACATTGTTATTTTATGCTGGTAGTAGTGGCGATACGGTGGTAGATAAATAGAACATCATAAAACAGTATGCGGTGGCACCGACCATGAATTTCATTCTGGCTTGACCAGGCTCCTGCACCATTAACCCTAGAAACAACTATGTACTGCACTGGAGAAACCATTTTAATGTTCTTAATGCTGCTTTTCCTACAAACACTTGTTTGTGTGGTGGTGATGGACTCCAAACGTCGTAGTAATCCACACACACAAAAAAACTTACTTAACCGTTGGTGAAGAAAAATAAAAGTGTGGGGCTGGACCAAAGGGGATTAAAATAGGTACGCATGGGTTGTGTTGACACTCCCAATTTTGTTTGTTTTCTTGCATTAGAGTAAATAAATAGGGCGGAGGAATTCTGCGAATCTTTGAAGAGGAAGTTTGCTTATTTATTTATTTTGCTAAAAAGGGCAAAACCGAAGTATCTTTCAAAGCGTTTTAAGTGACACTGCTGCGGTGCCATTATTCTTGACCAACTTTCACACAACCGTGGTACATACTATTCTTTGAATTCAAAGGCTTCCTCTGAAATCTTTGACCTGTCTCTCCACAAGAAAGCATTACTTACCTATAATTCCTCACAAAAACTCTTTCATCATAACTTCTTGGAATGAAATGAATGATGTGGCTAGGTTCTGATATTGTCATAATGTACAAAGTGGGCGTTTAAAAAAATTAACAATATTTTTATAGCCTTTCCTTTGCTGTATAATGGGTTGTGGCTTTTGACTTCTGAATTGTAAGAAGGTGTTTAGGTATATACAGCCATTTCACTCTCTACTTCTTATGGGTCATTTCATGTGATGAAGGGAAAACCGTTCTGGTACAGGTCCACTTAGATACCGGAAAACCACACTCAACCTCAATAGCATTAAGTAAGAGCTTGCGTTTATGTTCACTCTTTGGCCTGTCTTTCTCTCAACTTTCTCGTCGATGTGCTTCTCCAAAACCTTTATTCTCTTTTTTGATTTTACGACAATCTGTTACCATACTCTGTCAGGTTGTTCCTTACTTTGCCAATTTGTTTTATTATACAGAGCCAGACAAGAGAGAGACAAGAGTTGTCTCTATAAAAACTGTTGTTTTCATGACCACTGTCGCCTTTCCCTTTTCTCTTTACTTGGCTAGATCTAATGTAAGTAGTTACGTATTATGTAACTATTGGATCAGCCATTGTTATGGGTTGTTGCTTTTCTCCTCATCTCTGTTTTTGCTCTCACAAAAGCATAAATATATACAATGTAGGTAAGGATATCTTCTCGGCTGGTTATGAGACCGAAACTTTCCATGGTTTATACACACTTGAGTGCTAACAAGAAAAAATCGGTCGTTTCCTCCAAGTTTTTTTAGCGTCATATCAAAGCACACGTATCTTTGCTTAAATCTATAATCTATACCCGTGCACATTCTTTATACATGGAAAAGTATATTGTCGCACGGATACGCGTGTGTTCCCAGAAGAAAAAGAGAGATACTTAGCAATCATACCATGCTCTAATCGAGTGTCTAATTATATCGGGAAACTTAAAGAAAGGAAAAAGATTATATCAGCGACAGTACAATTAGAAAATAAAGGGAACGGGGTGAAGTTGCATAACATTAGTGAGTGGGTATGTGTACATAGTTCTTACAAAGTAGAATAGAAGAAACCCTCCTTTATATTCAAGGATCCCGTCAGGGTCAGTGCTCTATGAGGAAAAAGTGAGCAACTCTTTTCTTTCTTGTATTGCTAGATGTGTCACTGATAGCATCAAAAGTCATTATGACGATGATAATGTTAATGGCGGAGGGAAACGAAAAGTCGGCCTCTTCGTCAAGACTAGTTGACTTTAGACACAGACGTAACGCTCTAAAACGTTGCATCAGCCTCATGTGGGTGTCATACAGACTGAAGTAATACTGTAAGAAGTTAAAATAATTACTTGGCCTGTGGGGACACTTTGTACAAAATATTCCTTTTTTACTGGAGAAAGTTGTAGTGATAATGCCAAACTTAAGCTGGAGGTGTCATCAGCAGAAAATCTATTTTAACGCACTGCTGGAATTACCTTTTATGTCATTTTCATGGATTGAGTGGATATATACGGCCTTTTTATGCTTGTTCATGGGAAATTGCTAAAAGCTGAGAAAATGTCTTTATTTAGGAAAAAATATATATTCACAAGGAAATGCTGATGATGTTGGTAAGTAGAAAGGATTTCATGGAATTTCAATAAAAGTGTCATGGATAAATCATGCAACATTTTATGTTTGATTTGCGGCAGTCAGGAGAAAGAACTTTCATCTCTTTTTAGTTCACACGCTCACGTAGAACTTTTTGGTATTTTTGCGACAGGTTTTTTAGCACCATGTATTTTTGAATAGTAAGAAAGGAGATATGGCAAAAATGACAAATAGGTATTTTTGCTCGTGTAACAAGAAATACGTGCATACTCATACAAGAGGCAATCACACGAGTCAATTCCAATTTTGCTCGCTCAGTTCAAGACGGAGCGTATCGGAATAAGTAAAGGAAGGTCATTTGTACATGACTGCGCGTACATGTCGCTCATGATTACATTGTCCATGGAAAGTTTTCCTCTGATGTGTAAAATTTAGATAATTCAACCTTGAAGCATATGTTCTCACTTTTGATATCTGGATTAAGCCAGGTAGCGCGTCAAGCTCATGTTTTCTCCATCCCCATTTGCCTAAGTTTACATTGAAGAAAGGAAGGGCAGAGATCATATAACCTCTTTTATGAATTGTTTTCACGTGACTCGGCAACGGAGAAAATAAGTTGCTACTATTTTTAAGCGGATAAATTTTTCCCGTCAGAGCAAATAATGCTAATATTATTGAAGGATTGTCAAAGCCGAAAAGGTTAAGCTTTGGGAAAGAAACATTTTTTTCTCGAAGCAGTAAAAACACGTGTCATAAACACTGTATTGTAACTATACACCAGTCTTATTTCCCTGTCAAAATCTTACATTCCCTTGTAAATTTACGAGTCTTTGTCAACGAGAACCAAGTACCGGGCAAGAGGCATTTAGCATAAAAAAGTGTGGTTTTGCTGCTGCCATTGCTCTTCCTCGCGTACTTGAACGGCACATCATCCCCTCGCATATTATACCATCTTTTGTACCAGCGTCATCATCTATACTTGCATTTTGTGGCAGCCTTTTGGATCTGTCCCTTGTGTTTAGTGTGGGGGATTGTAGTTACAGGAGTCATGTTATATGATACAATTCATAAAGTATAGTATGTTTGAATGTGCATGATGATAAATGCACGCAGAGGGAAAATTTTATTTATTTAACTTGTGCGGTTGACGATATGAATGGAATGCTCCTTGAAACTTGCCAGTATACCTAACTAACTTTCTCTCGGAACCACAGGGAAGCTGTACAACTTTTTGCCAGTGTTCCTCTTCTCCTTTATAACATGAGGTTATTACGACAATTTAACTATCAACTTTGCACTAGCCACAAACTATAAAAAGTGACTAGCAGCTATTCGGTTCCAAGTTATAGGCGAGGCAAGGAGTAAATACTATGTATGGCATAAGTATAATGTATTTATGAGTGAATTATGTAAATTTGTATTCAAGGCTCCAGAAATGCTTCTTTTTATCACTTCCTGTTGTGATTTAGGACTGCTGCTGCACTCATCGTTTAATGCTACGTGTAACTCGTACTCTGTCCCTGTTTATCTCGGTTCTGTAACGTCATAAGTTTCCCTGCATGCGTTGGTTGTGTAGACAACTTTTCACAAGGCTAATAAGGATGGTCTTTGGTTTGTTGAGACTTGCAAAAATGGATAATATTATGAAGAGGAAACGATAAGTAGCTTTATAATGCTCGTGTTACTGTATGATTTGTGTCATTCCCCCTGGATTTAACTTACTTAACCACTTCTCGTTTGTCTAATTGTAAGTTATGGCATTGCCATCTTGATCTGAAATAGGGATTCTTTTACTTGCATACCTACGCTCTAACTTGAAAAGCTGCTTATGTATTTGTCCTCCATAAAGCTACATTTCACACGATAGTAAACTTACGAGACAATAATAGTTAATTAATTGAATTTGAAGGTACAATTTTAATATAGAACGGGTAAGTGTCACATTGGATCAAAACAATATCGAATTCACGAATATTTGCTGGGCAGGTTTGTAACTTGTGGTTGTAATAGTAATATTGCAATTAAATAGTAATTACTAATTAAATTAAAAATAGTCTGAGAGGATCTTGATTTTTTGAAAAGCATTAATGGTATTTCTATTGGCCTGAAAAGTTTTTTTTCAATAACACAGCTCACGCAACGCTTAAAGATTGGTGCTCGCAACTTGCACGCCGAAGAAGCACCAAACTGCCACAGTGACTAAATTCCACTATGTAGGTTCTTGTATTCCTCTGGAGTGATGTGATGGTATTGCTTTGAGAAACGACTATGGTGAAGAGAGGTCTAAAAAATCGAAATGCTATCAAACAAGCCATTTTAGATCAGTGTCATTGAATTTTTGACACAACTTTTACAGTTTATAAAACGCGATATTACTAAAAAATAAATGCTAAAAATAAATTTTTAGGATAGAGACAAGAGAGATTCTCTCTTGTCTCTATCCTAAAAATATTTTCAGAGGGGTTCAGTGCAGTTCGTAACAATGAAAGGTAGTGGAATGCAGAGCGGGTTCATTGGGTCAAGAGCAAGAACATTATTGATTTTCAGCAGTATTTATCAAAGTGCTGGGGATTGGGTCGTGTAAACATTTTAGTTATATGTAGAAGATAATTGCTCAGCAGTTTTGATTGTCAATGGATTCACATGAAGACAGTGAAAGCATTTTCCTTGCACAACAGCATATTGCAGCATAATACGTGAAATGAGTGAAGTCTCTTTCGAAAGCAAACAGCGACTACAATTTTAAAAACTATCGTAAAAATCTCAACACAATTGCATTTAAATTGGCATGCGTTTTTTGACATTGGGGAACAATCCGCATTTTTACTTTTCTATAAGCATAAGTAAACGAAAAACTATGCTTTTCATTTAAAAGCACTGAATAATAGCCTTTAAAAGTTACCTTTTTCTGCTATTTATTATTGCAATTAGTACCATCAGTGTGATTAAAACGTTAAAAGTGAATTTGATACATAGGTGTTTTCGTAAATTTACTTTATCAAGTAGCACGAGCTATTTTTATTAACAATTTAAAAACAATGATGATATGCTTTGGATTGGATTTTATTTTTATTTTTTGCTTAAAGCACGAGGACAACAATTGGTAAATAAGTAATGAATTTTGTGAATTTAAATATGTGAGATTATCGTTAGTTCATAACTTTTTTCGATCAGTAATTTCACTCACAATGCTTAAAGATTGGTGTAAGCTCTGGAACAGCAGTAAGCATGATGACTGAATTCTGTTCTTTAGATAATATTGTATTTTTGCAGTGTAAGCTTTTGTTCAGCTTTGGTTTGATTGTGCTGAGGAGAGAAGGTCTAAAAATTGCCGTGACTTTTTATTTAATTGATACAACAAACACTACGAGTCTTGGAACATGGATTTTGTTAATTAAATAGTTAGCATATGTATTAATAAGCACATAAAGCATGTACTACTCGACAAAAAGCACTTCAGACTGCTAAAACACCAATAAACAGCATTACACACACAGAATATTAAAACATCACTTCAATTTACTCATTTTCCAGACGCACACAAACATACGTCAAGACTGATAAACTATAATTAATTACTGTAGCTGTTACCTGTAATTAAACATTGATTTGAAACGATCAGTAATGTTCTTGAACTTGCTTAAACATTCATGTTTGCTTCTTAAACTTCAAATTAGTTCTTTTAAAAAACTCCAGCTCAGCTAAACGTAATACTATATTTACTGAGGAAATTCTTGTGTTCCGAGTACTTTAATTATGGGTATTCTATCTACATAAGCTTCGTTAATTATTAAAACATTAAAAATGAACTTGATACATATGTGTGTATACGTAGATTTTCTTTATCAAGTAGCGCGGGATATTTTTATTAACAATTTAAAAGTAATGATGATGTGCTTTTAATTAGATTTATTTTTTTTTGCTTAAAGCACGAAGACGACCATTGGTAAATAAGTAATGAATTTTGCGAATTTAAATATGTGAGATTATCGTTAGTTCATAAATTTTTTCGATCAGTAATACCGCTCACAATGCTTAAAGATTGGTGTTTCCAACTTGGACGTCGCAACATCAGTAAGCTGTCATGATGACTGAATTCCATTCTATAGGTATTGGTCGTGTAACTGCCGTACTGCTGCTGGTGATAACAAAAGGGTTTGGTGATTTTGTTGTTGCTCTGCGAAACGACTATGGTGAGAAGTGAGATGAGAAGGCATTGGCATAACAAACTGTGACTTTTAATTTGTTTTATAACACTACTAATTTTTAATTTTGAAATATGGATATTACTAATTAATAGTTGGAATATAGATAAGTTAGATATCGAGCATATAATAATCGAAAAAAAGCGTATCTCAGGCTGTTAAACACTAAAAAACACTAAACAGAAATTTAAAACATCATTTTCAAGCACATCAAATATGAAGAAAGAGTAAAAAATTAACTAATTAATTACTGTAGCTCTTAGCTGTAGTTAAGCATCAATTTGGAACGATTAGTAATGTTCTTGAACTGACTTTATACATTCATGTTTGTTTCTTAAACTTCAAATAGTTCTTTTGAAAACCTCCAGCTAAACGTAATACTATTTTTACTGAGCAAATAATTGTGTTCCGGGTACTTTAATTATGGGTATTCTATCCGCATGGGCTTCGTTAATTATTAACACTTGCGCTGCTGTCTTGTGTATCAATACGAGTTGGCCAAGGATAACCAACGTATTAATACGTTATTAATTTACTACGCCTTTGCTCCCTTTATGCAAGACAATAATTACTAAATAGGTAGGAATTTTGTGAGTTTAAATATATAGGATTATAATTAATTATTAAGTTTATTCGGCCAAAAAATGTCAATTGAAATGCTTAAAGGTTGGTGTATGCAACCCGCACGCCGCTAAAGCACCAAGCGCTCATATTGTAGAAGACGTAGATCATATTGTAGAACTGTAGGTAAGGAAGCGATTGTATTGCTTTGAGAACCGGTTGCAGTGAGCAGAGGAGGTGTAAAAATTACTTTCGCATGACTTCATCCATTTCTTTTATAACACTAAAGATCTTTGAAAATGTTTATAATTGTCGTAATGAAGTATACATTAACCACCAGTAGTTTGTTATTCCAAAAAAATATCAACATTTTTGGAACTAAATGAAACACTGGAAGTAATTTAAAATGCGAATCTCATTTACTCAGACACATGATATATAGTAACCAGGCAAGAAGTGCAAATTGCTGTTTTCCATTTTCCACAGTTTTTTAAATATTTTCAGCTAAATACCATACTATTTTTAATGAGCACGATCATCACATCAAATTAAAGAATTATGTTTCGTGAATGGTTATGGTTATTGTATCCACAAAAGCGTGGTGAATTTCAAGCGCTTTCGCTGCGGAGTTGTAATGTGAGCTGTGTAAGGCTAAAAAGACATTAATACGTTATTAATTTGCTGAACATTTGCTTTCATATATGCCAACAATTACTAATAATTACTATAAATATGAATTTTGCGAGTTTAAATTATCATTAGTTAATAAGTTTATTGAACCAATACTTTCAACACATTACTTAAAGATTAGTAATTGGTAACTTGCACGTGGCTTTTGTACCAAACTGTCCTCATGATTGTAGGTGAATAGCATATACTGATAATATTATCTATAACCGTCATTAATTATTGTAGATGAAACTTGCTTAAATCATTTATTGTGGTCTGTTTGAGAACACCTTGATCCTTGTTTAATCTCTAACAACTGTGTAATAGCAGCAGGCATTTTTGGAACATTTTCGATACACCTGTTCGTAAATACAGTATTATTATGCATGCATGTTTCCGGCATTCTGCTTTCTTCAGCTGGAAATTCCTTGACATGTTTATCATTTCGTGTCACTCTCATGTGACAGCTTTTTACTGATATCATTATGACCATGAAAAGCGAAAACATTTTGTACAGTTAGTGTTTGCAGTGACAGTATTAATCCTATACCCTAGACCCTGGGGCGAAGGGGAAAAGACGAAGGAGATGCACAGATAATTATGTATGTATATGTTATTCATTATATCCTAACAGTCCTCAGATTGTAATTGGTTTCAGTCGCGCGCGCTTGTTTTCACTACCAATTCATGTTCATCGTTTCACAAAGCGAAAGCAAAGGACTGACAATGGGTGATTGCAAATTCTTCCGCCTCGGATTTGGCTGAAATTTTGCACAGGCGTTCTCTTATATGGTCTAAGAGACCCTGTATTTTTTTTGTCTCGACACTCAACCGTTTCGGAGTAATTGATAATTAAAGTTGGGCTATGTTATATAGATATAAGGTATGTCCAAAGATCATGTATATATACGGTGACATATTATGGGAGATGTAAAATGCAGAGTATGCTATATTATTGCAAAGAAGAATAGACGCATCGTGTAATTAAAAATGTAAATAAATTGAAATGACAATTTTTGAGTAAAATTTGAATAGAAACATACGAGCAATGTCATGTTTCTTTCATTAGTTGGCACATGCAAAGCAGCATTATGCAAAGTATATATGTAGCTACTTTTTGGACATACCTTACACCTATATAACATAAGCCAAGGTGTGTGCATTTTACGAAGAAACGAGCGCAGAGACAGGTGGTGGCATAACTGAAAATTTCGAAATCTGATCTACGGGACAGTTTTATGGACTTTGTTTATTTTCCACTTCAAACTCCAAATAGATATATCTATAACAACGAATCAGATGACATAACCACACTCCTCTGGATAGTCACAGGTCACAGCTACTTCCTAATGATGGGTAAAATAGCTATCATGAGCAAAATAAGGTCTCTATGTAACATACAATTGTAGTCTTTTCGAAAATAAACAACCGATGTTTTTCTGTCCCGTATCCACATCCTGAAAATTAACACGGTAACGAGAGTTATGCCACCACCTGTATTGCGTTCGTTTTTATGCATTCACCTTGACATAAGCTAACTTTAGCTATCAATTATTCCGAAACCGTTGAGTGTCGAGACAAAAAAATTTACAGGGTCGCTTAGACCATATTAGGAAACATCTGTGCAAAATTTCAGCCAAATCCGAGGCGGAAGAATTTGCAATCACCCATTGTGAGTTGATGATCTTGGGGAAATTATATGCTTTCCTTGCTCCAAGCCCTGTATCTTGCGTCCCGATTTTTCACGGTTTATATTTTATATGAGTCAGATCCTATCATCAGTTGTCTATCGTTGGTAGGTTTTTTACTTTCTCTTCTAGGATGAAGGAGGATTGGCCTTGACATGCCGTATTTCATGTTCCCCTGGTGTTCTTTTTTTCCAGGGTGGCGTGGTGGCATAATGCTTGCCTCCTGTTGATATAGTTATTGATATTTTGTTGATGACGATGTACAAAAGTCGTTAAATGCAGCAAAGTTTTGGAACTGGGTTAAAAGGAAGGAACGCTGGCCGAATTATTCTTGCAAGTGCAAAACAACGTTCAAATTGTGACATAATATATTCTGTACATAAAAAAAGTTTCTCAAATTTCTGATTTTGATCTTTGCATTATTTCCGTACTTTCTCCACATGTTCATTTCTGCTCTCATTTAGCCTGTTTTGGAACAAAAAGATTACTTTTGATGAATAAGAAGCACATCGCGTCTTCTAGAGCTGCTTATAGGCAGCTATTGTTGTATCGTTTGAATAATAAGCAGAAAAGCAGATAATGGTGGCTTGTTGTGTTGTATCTCGTTGCAGATTGAAACACGTGTGCGTTGAAGGGAATAGATTGAAATGATGATGACGAAGAATTGACAAAATACATGTCAGTCTACCAGAATTACGGAAAACAGAAACGGAACTTATTGTACAATATGATGATTCAGTGTAAGTAGTCAAGAAATTCTGACGGGACGACTCAAGTATGCATGTGTGTAGGTATACTATTAGGCATTATGTATATCAATTTGCTGAAAAGTTTTCCTCTCTGATGTTGGTATTTCAAAGAGGAGAGCTTGTTTGTCTACTTTACGGACTGAGAACATGAACATCATAATCCGGGAAAGTAATCGACATGATTTTGTTCTTTGTATGGAAGTATGAACATTTTCAGAGTATTTGACCTTCGCTAGAAGTAGATATCTTTGTGTCTGCTCTCGAGTAAACAATGCATGCTCCAATTTATTACGTTACGAGACGTGCTGAATTCATGCGGAAATAATAGCATATAGTCTAGTGTGTTTTGACGGGGACGATTTTCGTTGTTCTGACAAATCTGGTAATATTAGCTTACGTTACTGTTGCGCGAAACAAACAAAACAACAATTTTACTTTCGTCATTTTCAATTTTGTAGAAATAGAATTTTTTACTGATGGAGGCATGAAGACCGCGATTTGCTTTGTTTGACGTATTTTCCTATTAGATGTTGTTTTTCATAAAGTTCACATGCCAGCAGATGCCTGTAGCTCTTTGCTTCATGAGAATTTGTAATAATAATGGATCTGACATATGTTGTACATTGTTTAACAGACGTTCCGCGAACTATCAGTGAGATACATGCCATGGTCTGAGAAACTGATAGTTTCATATACATGAATACGCATATTCCTTTAGTAATGCAAGATAGATCAACATTTTATTCAGCGTGGTACGTAACATTAAATTGGAGAACATATGGGAGCGCAAATTTTAGGTTCAAGCTTCTCTTCATATAGTTTTTAATAATTTACAAATAAGCGACCACATGACAGCAGAATCCTTAATAATAATAGCAACACATACCTAATTACTTTGTTACAATACTCGATTCAATTACGTTAACAATTTGTAAAAATAATACAAATTTTTCTAATATAATATGAACCAAATCTTGCGAAACAATATGACATTATAGTTATCTCGAGACTTTTTTCGATTAACAATTCTACTCATAATACCTACTTAAAGATAGGTGTACTCCACTTACACGCCGCTACAGCTGCAAATTGTCATGATGGCTGAATTCAATTCTGTAGATTAATTTGCAGTCTTCGTTGAATAAGTAAGTGATTGTATTGCTTTTGAGAAAGGACTATGGTAAGGAGAGAAGGTTTAAAAGCACTTGCTTGTGACTTTTTACTTATTTTGACATGGACTTTTATGACTTATTTTCTTGAAAAATGAATATTTACTGATAAAATAGTTGACGTATTTATCTATAGATAAGTAGAGCCTGCATGTATTACTTCACAGAAACCATATTTAAATAAAATACCAAACTAAAAATTACAACAAATGTAGAATACAACCGTTTCCATTTTACTAACACTATTGTCCGATGCAGGCAGTTAGTTTCCTGGCAAAAGCGATAAACTGATTAAGTATTGTATGTGTAATTAAAGACCAATTTAAACGATCTGTAATGCTCTTGAACTAGCTTTATACGGTCACATTTATTCATTATTTCTCCAACTTCTCTATTCCGTTTAGAAACTTTCAGCTAATAACATAATCATATTTTTAGAGCAAATAATTGTGTTTCGTGTGATTTATGGTTATTCCATCCGCATAAGCGTTGCTCGCGCTTCCGCTGCGAGTTGGATAAGAGTAAAAACATTAATACGTTATTTATTTATTTGCTTAACACTTTCGCTGCTGACTTGTGTATGCAATACGAGTTGGACAAGGCTTACCAACATATTTGCGCTATTAATTTGCTACGCCTTTGCTCCCTTAATGCAAGACAATACATACTAAATAGATATGAATTTTGTGAGTTTAAATATATAGGATTATAATTAATTATTAAGTTGATTCGGCCAAAAGACGTCAATTGAAATGCTTAAAGGTTGGTGTATGCAACCCGCACGCCGCTAAAGCACCAAGCGGTCATGACGACTAAATTCCACTCTGTAGATCATGTTGTAGCACTGCACTGTAAGTAAGGAAGCGATTTTATTGCTTTGAGAACCGGTTGCAGTGAGCAGAGGAGGTGTAAAAATTACTTTCGCATGACTTTATCCATTTCTTTTATAACACTAATGATCTTTGAAAATGTATATAATTGTCGTAATCAACTATACGTTAACCAACAGTTAGTTATTCGAAAAACATGATCAACATTTTTTGATTAAACGAAACACTGAAAAAAATTAAAATGCGAATCTCATTTACTCATATATAGTAACCGGGCAAGAACTGTAGATTACTTTTTTCCATTTTTCATGGTTCTTTAAATACTTTTAAATACTTTCAGCTAAATGACATTATATGTTTATTGTAGAACTAATAATGAGTGAAGTCTCTTTCTAAAGTAAAAAGCGATTGCATTATAAATACTATCGGTAAAAATCTGCATACAATTGCATTTAAATTGGCATACAGATTTCGACATTGGGCAATAATCAGCATGTAATAATGGGCAAAAGTAAAGGAAAAACTATGCTTTTCTTTTAAAAGCACTGAATAATAGCCTTTAAAAGTGACCTTTTTCTATTACTAATTATTTTTTGTCATTGGTATCATTAGTGTGATTAAAACATTAAAAATGAACTTGATACATATGTGTGTATACGTAGATTTTCTTTATCAAGTAGCGCGGGATATTTTTATTAACAATTTAAAAGTAATGATGATGTGCTTTTAATTAGATTTATTTTTTTTTGCTTAAAGCACGAAGACGACCATTGGTAAATAAGTAATGAATTTTGCGAATTTAAATATGTGAGATTATCGTTAGTTCATAAATTTTTTCGATCAGTAATACCGCTCACAATGCTTAAAGATTGGTGTTTGCAACTTGGACGTCGCAACATCAGTAAGCTGTCATGATGACTGAATTCCATTCTATAGGTATTGGTCGTGTAACTGCCGTACTGCTGCTGGTGATAACAAAAGGGTTTGGTAATTTTGTTGTTGCTCTGCGAAACGACTATGGTGAGAAGTGAGATGAGAAGGCATTGGCATAACAAACTGTGACTTTTAATTTGTTTTATAACACTACTAATTTTGAAAAATGGATATTACTAATTAATAGTTGGAATATAGATAAGTTAGATATCGAGCATATAATAATCGAAAAAAAGCGTATCTCAGGCTGTTAAACACTAAAAAACACTAAACAGAAATTTAAAACATCATTTTCAAGCACATCAAATATGAAGAAAGAGTAAAAAATTAACTAATTAATTACTGTAGCTCTTAGCTGTAGTTAAGCATCAATTTGGAACGATTAGTAATGTTCTTGAACTGACTTTATACATTCATGTTTGTTTCTTAAACTTCAAATAGTTCTTTTGAAAACCTCCAGCTAAACGTAATACTATTTTTACTGAGCAAATAATTGTGTTCCGGGTACTTTAATTATGGGTATTCTATCCGCATGGGCTTCGTTAATTATTAACACTTGCACTGCTGTCTTGTGTATCAATACGAGTTGGCCAAGGATAACCAACGTATTAATACGTTATTAATTTACTACGCCTTTGCTCCCTTTATGCAAGACAATAATTACTAAATAGATGTGAATTTTGTGAGTTTGAATATATAGGATTATCATTAGTTATTACGTTTATTCGACAAAAAATGCCAATTTCAATGCTTAATGGTTGGTGTATGCAACCGTCAAGTCGCTAAAGCACCAAGCAGTCATGACGACTATATTCCATTGCACAGATTTTAATGAAGGGTTCTTCTACAAGTGACAAGATTGATTTAAGGAAGTCTACGAAAGTATTGACGTAGATTACAAATATTTTGAAACTTCAACTTATCCTCTAAACCTCTATGTATATTTTCCTATTGCATCATTTAATGCTGATTTTAATTTTGGCGATTTTCTAATTTGTTTCAACAAGGTCATCTGAAATAACAGAGGAAAAAATTCATCAGTAATTGGTTTTAAAATATTAGGGATACGTAAGTGCAAAAATTACGGAATAAAATATGTGTAGGTTTTATCCAGTAAATACCTAACAATTTCAAGAAAATCAATATTTGTTCCATTTATCTTCCATCAACATCTCTAATCGGTTTGTAATTCGTAACTTTCATGGGTTTCGCAGATGCATTTATCATGGCTTGTTCGTTACTGTTGTATTTGTACAAGTCTACATTAGTGGACATTAATATATAATTTTATAAGATAGGTGCAGTCAATGTTTAATGTATATCTACCTAATGTTCTATGATTATACGTTCAATGATGTGTGGCTAACTGCCTACACAAAGTTAGACAGGATGTTATTTTCAGAAAATGTATTTTGTTATTTATCCGGTCCTTTCACTTCTTATGTAAATAGCGTATTGCGTTGTTGTTTCCTCTCTATACTTTGGTCTTCAAACATTCTTTTTGTTACAACTACTTCTACTGCTCTTGGATGAAAAGGGTTATTAGCCATTCAAATTGTACTAGCCGATAACGCTGGCGTTGTACAACAAGGCATTTTTGGTAAACCCTATATTTTACTTTATTGCTCCAAAATTAATACTCCAATATAAATGGAAATTGAGATGAATTAGTTGGAATGAGAAAAATATGGACAAAAATTGGCATGAAACAAACTGGAGAGGATTTTATTTGAAAAAAAGTATGCCCACTGATGATGATAGCATCGGTCACTGGCATGATGATTTAGGTATCAATTTTTCCATTATCTGGCCAACCACATGCATGACGGTTGGCACTCGAGTATATATTTTATTGTTGTATAGGTAGTTTGACAATGGATCAATAAAAAATCCTTGACAACCATCGTCCACAACATTGGCTTATTTTTCATTGCAGCAGGCGCGACGAACGGCTTTTGCTTTCGTGGTGCTGTGTCAAAAAATTGTAAATGTACTTACATCGAAGCGTGTAATATGACAAGTACAAGAAAATGAAATAATAAAAAGTATGTCTGGGAAGGTAAACATCTATTGTGTAAATACATGTATGGCCAAGCATGAGATTCTGGCTCCTCTACGTTGCTCTACTCCTTTAATAAATGTCACAACTAGTGGGATCGATTAGTCAGTCAGCGTAATGGCATTCCGTCAATGTCCTTTTGACAGTTTCTGGGGAAACATGTTTCCTGTAAAGACACGGCTTAAAAGTAGCAATCTGTAGGATATCAGTAATTAGGAATACTTGATTATCGAAATTGTGTGTGTGCTGCTAGATTACTGTAGGAACATGTCACCTCCAATTATTAGTCCATATAAAAAGTGGTTTGCCGTCAAGAGAATTATACAAACGTTTATTGGTGGTCCAAAGCTGGTTTCATCCTTTTGGATCATTTTCTTTGAAATTGTCATTTATCTAACCCCTGCTGTCATTTTGTGCGTGGTCAATGTTGTCGAGAGCACTTACCTCGGGTGGGAATTGAAGGCGATTTTGACAGGCGTGGGAATCCTCTTGACAGACGTGACGCTCACTTTTCTCATTTGGATTCTGAAACAGAGAAAGGACGCAAATATTTCTCCCGAGCAAGTTGACAGCATTCGGGATGCTAGTCCAGATAATTCAAATACATCAGCAACACTCTTCGATGAAGAGGAGGCAGTAAGTAATTCACAGTAGTACAAATTTTAGTACTGACTCATTTTATCTAAAAAGCTAATGGCATTTTCAATGGTAAACCGAACCATTTGCACAATGTCTTCCTTAATGACCTATGTCACTGTCCTTTGTGCAGGTTCCTGATGACGGTATCTTTAAACGATCCACATGGAGATTTATCGCCTCGAATGTTAACATGACAATGTGCCATTTTTCTGCTGTGCTTGCATCAGCAATCAGCGCTGTTTTTTGTAGTGCCATATTAGCTGACCAAGTACGCTAATCTCTTTCTTATCCAGCTTTCCATGATTATTATACACATTTTTTATGGCTGTTGCTCTGGTATTTTGCTACCTTTTTATGTAAATATCATATTATAATCTGTGTGCTTTCTCAGTCAGTTCATCCTGTTCTGAAAGGATTTGTCATTTTCACCATATGCAATGCACGATACAGTTCAGTGATTAATGCTCCTCCAGAAGTTGGAACATTTGATCCTGTGAACCGACGTCACCTCTTCTACAGACCGTTCTACATATCCATTTGGGCTTCCATTCATTTCGCCATAATGATGTAAGGGAAAAAATTGAGTTTTCTGTCGTGAGTCCACACGAGACTAACTAGAGTTGATTCTCGCAAAGTAGTCAAAGTGCTTAACAGAAATCGCTATAAATTTGCATAACTTTACGTGGCATAATTTTTTAGTGTCAAGGACGTCAATATGACTACTGGTAGTAATAGTGACGATGGGATAGAGTCGAGAATGGATGCATCAGAGCTGACCACACAGTCAACACCAGTAACCACGGAAAATTTGCCGTTGTCATCATCAACAACATCATGCTCATCATTTTTTGCACTTGTGCTGTCAGTTTTGCCAGTAGTTTGGCTTACTGGCATACTTCCGCCGCTGGACGCTTTGTTCCCCTGGCTTTTTGAAATGGTGCGTTGGAAGTTTATAGTGGTAATGTTATTATGAATGAAAGCGTTTCATCACTTTTAACATGTTTCATTGTAATAAAAATAGGTTTTAGGGGCGTTCGGTGGCAAATCCATTGGCTACACTTACTTTGGCACAACGGTTAGCCTAGCATTTGCTGTGGTTGGCCCTGTGGCCACTTTCATTCTCAGTCAAGAGCTGAAAGTCACGTTTCTCTTGGAATGTCTCTGTGGCTATCTAATAAGTTGTGACACGGGTATGACAAAAGTTTTTTTTTGTATGGAGGAGACTGGTGCTGTACCAGAAAAATATGATGATTGAATACGCTGTTACACGCAGCTGTCATGTATAATGGGAGTTTTAATGCATGACATTATCATTTTTTCTTTCATTTTCCAAAGGATCAATGCCAAAACTCACGGCTTCACTTTGCGAGGACGTTCCCGCAAAGTATTTTCTCCAGCAGTTGATAAAACCAGCTGTGACAATCCTTTGCTCACTGCTTAGTATTCTTGTTGTGGAGACAAGTGTATCACACGCTGGAACCACACCGGACAGGGAGATATATTATCCAGTTTTTGCAGCCATCAGCATCTTTATCGTTCTCACCACGAAACTAGTTCAGGCATTTGATATGGCGCAAAGAAAACCGTCCTCTCGCTCCCGACTTTGTCTCTCCATCTTTTCCGTGTGGCATGGTCTTCTCACCGTTCTCCTCCACGTTTGGTTGACGCTGGAACTGACCACGCTCCATTTGGAAGCAAACAAGACCAAGTCGTTGGACACTGTCGTTCACTCTCTCCATCAGCTCTTGCCTTGCATACTGACTATCCGATTTTTTGCCCTGGCCGTTACTCAGCCTCACAACACCACCATCAATATTCTTATTACTTATTTTACTCAAGCAGTCCTGGTGGCTGAAGAGCACCGTCGGAAATTCATATATGTACTCTTTTTCGTTTCTTTAATTCATGATGTCGTAAAGAGATTGATACAGTACCTGAGAATGATGATAATATTCACTTATGCAACCTTTTCATCCAACTTGCTGGAGAGGAAGTTTGTGGCGGGTATGGAATAAATTCATGTTTAGTAACATTTTTATGCTGTTGATTTCCATGAAAGGATGGCTGCGTATTGGCAGAAAAATATTTTAGTAGGTCTGTTCCAATGTATTTACTCTACCAGAGAGGGTAACAAATTGCTTTGGTTGAAATTGATAGGAGCTGCTCTTTTATCTGCACCGGTGTCTCTAATCTCTCTCTTGATTGCCAGTGTCGTCAAAGGAATGACATTGGTTCCAATGTTCACTCTACCAATGTTCACTCTAAGTTTCCCCCGACCACACTCCTTTTGGAAAGGGCAGTGGTTTCTGAAAAGTTGTGGTCACAACGAAACGCAGAAAATAATGCCTGTGGCGAGCAGTGTGGACTGGACGCTTTATGCAGATGTCTCACCCTTTCTCCTCTTGGCATTTGCTAAGCGCAGTGAGGAGGGAAAAACTGGTAAAGCCTGCATTAATTTTCTATTTATTGTGTGTTAATGAAACTAGTTTCACGGTTGATATAATAGTCTGTTTGAACCAATTTCTATTTGTGGATAGACTATTAAAGATTGCATGAAATGTTTAATTATGTCACCGCTTCACTGCTGTTAATTTGCACTTATGTTGTAAATACGTCTCTGCTGAAATGTGCACTACATTGTTTGCTTAAAACTAAAATATTTACCACTTTTGGGTCCTTATCATGTTACGCGATCTCTTAAACACTGCTAGGTTTTATTTGCACATCTGTCAATTCCCGTGTATTTATTTGTATTCCGACAGTTTTAATTACCAATTTATTAATATATAATATGAAATGAGACCAAATATTTCGCTATGCATGAGTCAGTTCGTCTGAAAGACATGACATTTTCAACTTGTGTGCTTTTAGTGATAATCATCGAAACGCTGTCAAGTACATAAATGATTCTTATTCTGTTTATTGAATTTTTGGTACAAGCTTCAAAATGTACAAAACGCGATATTACTAAAATAAATAGAAATAAAAGTAATAAATCGTGCATTGGAAGGGCTCATGAAACTACATATTTTGCTGCTTGATGGCATTAAAAAACTCAGTAGTAATATCACTGAATAAAGCTTGCCACAGTTAAAACGATATGTAAAATTAGGAGACACTATAATAGTTAATTAATTGAGTTTGAAGTTGCCGCAATATGAAACGGTTTCTTGCGACATTAGACCAAAACGATATGGAATTTGTTGGACAGACTTGTAATTTGTGGTTGTAATTGTAATATTGCCCATTGGCAGTATGGCATTGCCCACTTGGTCTGAAATAGGGATTCTTTTACTTGCATACCTATGCTTTATCTTGAAAAGCTGCCTATTTATCCTTCATAAAGCTACATTTCAGATGATAGTAAACTTACGAGACAATATAATAGTTAATTAATTGAATTTGAAGGTACGATTTTAATATGGAACGGTTATGTATCACGTTAGATCAAAAAAAAATAGGATTCACGAATATTTTTTGGGCACGTTTGTAATTTGTGGTTGTAATTGTAATATTGCAATTAATTAGTAATTACTAATTAAAGGAAAAATAGTCTGAGAGGATCTTGATTTTTTAAAAACAGTAATAATGTAACTATTGACTTTACAAGTTTGTTTTTGTCAATAATACTCAAACAACGCTTAAAGATTGATGCTCGCAACTTGCACGCCGAAGAAGCACCAAACTGCCACAGTGACTAAATTCCACTATGTAGGTTCTTGAATTCCTCTGGAGTGATGTGATGGTATTGCTTTGAGAAACGACTATGGTGAAGAGAGGTCTAAAAAATCGAAATGCTATCAAACAAGCCATTTTAGATCAGTGTCATTGAATTTTTGACACAACTTTTACAGTTTATAAAACGCGATATTACTAAAAATAAATGCTTACTAATAATCTCTGTCGTGTCTATCCTAAAAGCATATTTTCAGAGGGTTTCAGTGCAGTCCGTAAAAATGAAAGGTAGTGGAAGGCAGAGCGGGTTCATTAGGTCAACAGTAAGAACAGTATTGATTTTCAGCTATATTTATCAAAGTGCTGGAGATAGGGTCGTGTAAACATTTTAGTTATTTGTAGAAGATAATTACTCAGCAGTTTTGATTGTCAATTGATTCACATGAATAAAGTGAAAGTATTTTCCTTGCACAACAGCATATTGCGGCATAACACGTGAAATGAGTGAAGTATCTTTCGAACGCAATTCGCGATTGTATTATAAATACTACCGGAAAAAATCTCCACACAATTGCATTTAAGATTTAAATAGGCATGGACATTTACTTTATCAAGTATTTAGCACAAGATATTTTTATTAACAATTTAAAACTTATGCGGATATGCTTTTGATTAGTTTTTTTTTGCTTAAAGCACGAAGACAACCTTTGGTAAATAAGTAATGAATTTTGCGAATTTATATATGTGAGATTATCGTTAGTTCATAACTTTTTTCAATCAGTAATTTCACTCACAATGCTTAAAGATTGGTGTTTGCAACTTACACGCCCGTACTGCCACAAACAGCCGTGATGACTGAATTCTGTTCTGTAGATGATATTATACTTTTGTAATGGAAGCTTTTGTTCAGCTTTGGTTTGGTTGTGCTGAGGAAAGAAGGTCTATAAAGTGCCGTGACTTTTTATTTAATTGATACAGATTCTTGGAAAAAAATTTTTTAAACGATTTTGCTGATTACATAGTTAGCAAATCTATTAATAAGCATATTAAAAGCATGTAATAATCGACAAAAAACCACTTCAGGCTGAGCACAAAAAAACATTACACAGAAAATTAAAACATCATTTCGATTTACTTCTTGGCGCACACAGACAAAAATCAGGCAAGAGTGATAAACTATAATTAATTACTGCAGCTGTTAGCTGTAATTAAACATAAATTTGAAACGATCAGTAATGTTCTTGAACTGGCTTTACACATACATGTTTGTTTCTTAATTTCAATTTCTTTTGAAAACCTCTAGCTAAACGTAATAATATTTTCACTGGTCAAATATTGTGTTTCGGGCACTTTATTAAAATTTTGGTTTTCTATCAGCATAAGCATCGTTAATTATGTATAAACCTTGTCGCCGCTGACTTGTTGGACAAGGCAAACCAACGGTTTTAATTTGATACGCCTTTGCTCCCTTTATGCAAGACTATAATTAGAAAATAATTTTTATGAGTTTGAATATATAGGAGGATTATGATATGTTAATTAGTTTATTCGGCCAAAATGTAAATTACAGTGCTGAAAGATTGGTACTCGCAACGCAACTTGCACGCCATTACTGCACCAAACTGTGACGTGAAAATAGTTACTGAAGTAGATTGCTTGTGTTTTGATAACTTAAACATCTCATGGTTTACGCACATTTTCCGTTCCAACTTCTAGCCGTTAATTGTTTTGCCCATTTGCAAGGAAATGTTTATGTATGTTTTTGGTAGTGATAGGTCATCCTCTCATTCTTAATATTATAAAATAAGCTTGCAAAAAGTTTTAATACTAGTACATAATTATTTAAAAGGCGTTTAAAAGTTTTCCCTTTGTGGCCCCATTTTTGCTTGAAGTTGTTTGCATTATTGCGTGGCTCTAGTCGTATTTACTTGTCAAGTTGATCATCACCTTTCACCTTTTGTGCCCATAGGATGCTATTGAAATATATATAATATAATAATTCGTACGTATTTACTTGTATGAGTCATCGGGTTTTCATAAGATTTGGACTAGAGCAGCTTATGGGAGAGTACTTGGAACTTTGAGCACTATAAAGTTCAAGGGCCATTTCACATGCCCTTCAACGCATATTATGGCGCAAAAATGTACAGTTTAAAGGATAACAGTGTTCCGACTCAGGCTGGCGTATAAAATGCTCTTTTTTGCGTATCATAGTTTAATAATAATAATAAAAGCAAGGTCACTCATTGACAGTAGTAATTTAGCATCATACCTAACGTCAACAAGTGTCATGGACTTGTGTTGTGATTTTTTATCGCGGTAATGGACATACTATATTGTATGCATGTGTACATTTTAATTTAGGTACCATTATGAAAGGCTGCACTATATGTATTCACCTTCCATTAAAGCAAGAAAACGAGATAATTTAATTAGAGACCAACTTGTATCATTATCACATTTCTTCTTTGAACTAAACATGCTAAAAGTGCCAATTAGTAAAAAAAATCATACATATTAAAAGCAGAAATTTGTGTGTGGTACCCTTTCCCTAAGCGGACGTCTTTGAAACAAATAATTTAGTACAGAGAAAGAGGTTCAATTATGTTGTCGTTATGCTTGAAGAATCTGTTGACAGCGCTAGATCTGTTTCATTAAATTGCTTGTTTGTAAATTGTGTGGAGAATGGAGACTGCAGTAGTAGTGGGAGTTTAACATTAAACATGGTTGTGTTTGTTTGTTTTGCTTTTGAAGACTTGGTACCTGGCTCTTGTTTCATTGCGAGATACGACGATAGGCTTATTTTCATCCGAATCGTGAGTTCCGGGTGGAAATTCATGTATGCCCAAGTGAAAGGTCTGGAGATACAAGAGCAAACTTCGTGTCATCATCAGGTTGGCGTTGTTTTACCACTTGTTTCTCAGCTACTTACTAATGATAAAAAATGTTTGTTTTCTTTCGTTCCTGAACGAATGAATCAACTTTTCCATGAGAGAGCTCAAATAACAGGATTGCTCATTTAATTTCCAGGAAGCGGCATGGATGGATGAAATGTTTGACAAATATTTTCACTCGTCCACCTCGTGTTTCAAGAGACTGTGCACGTATCCCATGGCTCTTATCAACTCATTACAGCCAAAGTTCTGCCTGAGTGTTCCTTCCTACTCCGAGTCCAAATCCCAGCTCCCAAACTTTCTAAGCAAAACTGGGAAAATGATATTTAGAGATATGTTCTTTCGTGCCTTTTCCTACTTGTGGATCAAAGGGAATCCAGCATTTCAAGGTGAATCCTACAGACGCCCAATAGCGAGCGGTGTTCCTCTAACAAAGAATCCGTCCAGAACCCACAACAAAGTGCTGGAACGCTCCCACTCGACACTGAAAAATGGTCACTACGGCGCGGCCAATCCCACAAGTTCAAGTGCGGACAGGAATAGTTTTCAAATGAGCTCCGTTGGGCCGGACATGAATGGGAATCGAGCCCATTCAATTAAAATGGATTCACAAGAGAGCTTAAATAGCAATGGATCACTTCGTGGAACGAGTGCTCCAATGCGACAGCATCCGCAATTACGAGACGTTTCCGCTACTAATTGGCAGGGATCTGTGAGTTATCCTCTTATTCCTGGTCTTCCAAACATGACTGTGGAGGAAGGAGAACTTGAGAGCTTACCTATTTCTTTAAGCAACTGTACAAATGAAAACTCTGAACCAACAAAGGAAATTACAAGCGTAACCATTTCCCCTCCAAGTGTCCTTATACGTAGAAACTCGTGGGACGGGCTTCCTCAGTTCTGGATGAAGCAATGCGTTGGAGATGCCATACCGCACAATGCCGTCAAGGCCAGGGTGGAGAAACTCTGCTGGAAAGCGTGGGAAATTGCTTTTGGTACTTATGATGGTACGAGAGAAAGACTGCATTATGAATTTTAATTATCCCCTTACATATTGGTGTTCCATTATCCCCTAATGAACAATAATTAAGTATATATTCTGAGAAAAAATAATTTGGTTCTTGTTTTGCTCGCATGTAACAAAACGTGACTGACAGATTTGTACGAGGTTGACATGGCCAGATTCTATCGACGTGAGTTTGCGAGGAACATGAGGACAGCGATGCTTCATGAGAAACCAGATTTTGAGGATATCGCTGTCAGAGCTTTCAGGTATATAATGTACAAGTTTCAAAAGCAAGCTTCATTAAGATTACTAGAGAGTTGATAAGGATGTTGGTCTGTAGTATAATTGGGTAATTGTAATGTCTGCGAAAACAACCTTTATTTGTTTTTTACCGTATGGTTCTCGTTATGCCCCAATATTTCAGGTATGCGACGAAATTAACTTTGGACGAAGTCTATGCGAGTGGGATAGATATCGACGAGACGTTTACAAATAGCGTATCTAGTAGCAATTTAGACATACCTGAAAATACTCCACCGCCAATGCCGCGTAGCGAAGACGATGAACAAGGGATATTCCTACAATTGTCTAGCTTTGAAAAGACATTTCGTTTCTGTCCGTATGATGAGATTCCGTATTGGATGAATGACAAAGCAAAGCATATCGTGTCAATTTCTGCCGACGGGGATAACAACATTCTACGGATATTTAATTATCAGAGCGATGGAGTCGAGTTTGCTGTAGGAGAGCTGAGTAGATATTGCGTTGAGGGGATATGGTCAAGTCTGAATACTGAGCTTTTGTACCTAACGTCGGATGACGATGAGAGATATTCTATTCAGGTAAATTAAGGCCCACGGGCGCAGGCCCGCAAAAATAGCTTCCTGTCTGTATATTGTTTAATAGTTCCTGGCTTAATTGTCGCCGTGGCAAATGGAAAGAAAACATTTTGTATTATTTTCTTTCTATTTTGCAGAACAGTAAATACCTCCTGAGAAACATTTGCGCCCAAAGCGCACAGACTTTGGGCTATCCTGTGTACGAAGCCACGTTTCGTGTCAACCTTTTTGACTTCTCTTTGGAACAAATGTCAAGTTGACCGCTAAACGAGCAGTGCATGAGAAAATTGAAAGTACATCATTTACATATATTATATATCGCGTCTGTTTGAAATGTAAAATACAAATAAATATGTTGTAATAGCGCAATGTTAAATATTTAAAAAATGAAAGATTAAAAGGTTGGTGTAATTCTTAAATATTAAAATTGTACTCATTGCAAAAAGCACTTAAAAATACGATTACATACGTCAATTTGCGCTCCAAGGCACTGTTTCTTTTAGCTTTTTTACTTAAAATTTCAATATTTTATTTTATTTCAATTTAAAATTCAAGAGTTTTTAATTCATTCCCACTTGAAAAAGCTTTCGTCCACTGGGGTTACCTTAGGAGACAAATATGGTATATAGATTTTGCAAAATATATATATATATATATATTTAAGGTTTTTTACGGTATGACGTTACATCCCCTCCTCTCCCAAGTATAATGAGCTACAGTAGAGTAAGCTCTAGAGCTGATTCTAGAGCATTCCAATAGCAAATACTCCATACTGGCAAATATTTATGGTGCCATGCATAACACTAATTAATTGATCGATCATAATAAAGCGCTTGGCAATGGAAGAAAATTCTTTTCTAATTTTCAGCAACAACTTTGAAAATTGAATCACAAAAAAGGCTCAAGTGAAAGATTTTCATGTTACTATCGAGGTCATACGTCTTTCATTAACATGAATAATTTTTAAATTGCTGTCATGTCAAAAATGCTACTTATAGCACTCCTGTCCGTATAAAATTATTACGAGCTTTCCACTACATTACATTGAACGACTTGATGAAAAATGTCTGTCTGTCTATTTGTAGTTCTCTTATCCTCATTTTAACTGAGTTTATTACTGTACGAACTAGTTACGTAAAATTAACTATTTTAAACTGGAATTACATTAGACATTAATAAAACCTAGATATGCTGAGCTGATCAGGAAAGTTAGTCAAGTAATGAGCTTAGAAAGAGTCGTATCACCATCTGCATTGTTGTAGTTCCAGTACTCGTTGCACGTTGCATCGATCCTTTTATAGGTATTTCAAGAAAAATGAAGTGGCAAGTTTCTGATTTGAAGTTTCCATGTGTGAAATTGGCACTTGTGCTCATTATCACAACGACAACTTTTCCTTTGGTGAATACTCTATCCGACTCTATTATTAATTGCCTAAACAATAACTCCTTTTTGTGCATATAAGTCTTTGTGTGCAACTCGTTATTATTGTCTTTGTTGTTGCTAGCAAGGCGAAGGCGTCGCTCTTGCTTCCGCTGGAGTTGTACAAGAATCGGCTATCATGCAAGCTCAGCCTGTATTGAAAATTGTGGGAAAGGACACTAAGACAGAGACCCAAATTGAATCTCCGAATGCACTGTAAAAATTTAATAATAATTTGTGCAAAATTTAATGAACAGCGATACTGTATGAGGGTATATAATTACTAGTTAGTTAATAACTGGTGAAACTGTACTAATTCGGAATGTGCATTTTGTTTCGTGACAAGGGACACTGGCAAAGAGGACGAGGTAGCGGGGAGGGTCAGTGATTATGTTGCTGCTATGATGGGCGGTTGGCGTCGTTAGTAAGACATGCCAGCACTTTGTTCCGCTAGAGGCGCAAAATATATTTACATATCGTATGTATGATTTGAAATTGAGAATAAAATGTAATGTAAACGAACCGATAGAAACACGAGGAATCGGGAGTTTCTTAGACATCTCTTTTTATTCATTGACATTTAGTCAGTACATTACAGCATATATATTTAATTTATGTATATATATATATATATATATATATATATAAGTAGTAATAAATGAGCGCCAAATAGAGTAATTTTAATTATTATTAATTAGTTATTTAACGGTCAAGGTCAATATTTAACTGAGGTCAAGTTTCAAAAATTTTTTATTTGATTTTTCGTACCGTTAGGTAGCTTAGACCTTCCTTAACATCAACCTCACGTTCCCCTTCATCCCCCGGGTCCGTGGGGGGCAGGAGGAGGGGCGGGAGCGGGCGGGAGGGCGAAATTTTTTTTTGCTGTCGTTTTTGTCCGTGCGTAGGGATAGCGGCAGATGAAGCGTAAATGCATATAAGAGTCTTGTGCTAGACTCACAGCTCTACCTTTTGAGTTGGTAGGCATTGTTTATGTGCCTATATAGACCGGTTTATAGGCAGCAGAAGCAACTATAGCAGCAGTCCATTGTTGTTATTATTATTGCTACTCTTTGGTGGCATAGAGTAATCTGCAGTGGCTGGGTATTCAGTTTACTACTTTTGTCGTTCTCCTTATCACCTGCAATAGGCATTGGTAAATTGCATGTGTTTTTGTTGTGTTGTTGTTTTGGGATGGGGTATATCTGGTAATGGTAAAAACGTAAACCTCAGAATCCCAACTAGCGCAACCAGTAATAATAACAACAAGGAGTTTGGAGTTAACCCTCCATGTTCCTCCACTACAAATGAGGGTGGAGGTGGAGTGATTGTTGGAAACATGTCCATATGCTTCCCAAAGTGTTCCAAATCAGGTTGGAACATTACAAATTAATTTTTTCGTGGAAGCAAACACATAATCACGAGGAGCCGCACCACCACACATCCTCCTTTCTCGGGATCTACGGTAACACTAAAATATTTTTACAAATCTATATTATGGGAGATATGAAGTTACAAAATAACCTATAAAATAGAGTGTTTTCTCGTTTTCTCCACTAGTTGGTCTTTACATTTCAAAGGACAAACACTGAAAATTTTCACGCTCTCAACATGGATAAAAAAATTACAAACCGATTTCTTAAGGAAATCAACAAACGGAAGTTTCAAGAAGTTAATCTTGAAAGGGGTGACGGTCAACGTAACGACACAGTAAATTGCAACTTTTACGGTTGTGACTTTACAGCCACCACTACTGAACAGCTAGACGAACATCGTCAAAAGTGTCACTGCTGTGAAAAGTGCAAGTGCTCCGTCGGGACAATTTCTAAACATTCATGTTCCCATATACGGAAAAGTGTCGTAATACCTACTGTTGAAATTAATTCTACTGTTTTTAAAAAGAAGGCCCAGGCCAACCGAGGTGCACTCGTCAGCTACATAACAACTTTTACTGACAACAAACCCATATTATTAACAGATGCTGTTAATAAAGTATATAAGGACCTTTATGGAATTATCATCAACAGCCTCAGTGTCCACCGTGGTCTCCAGATCCAATTTAACTTTCAGCTCGATGTCACTGAGCTAAAGACTGGGGAGAAAAATAAAAGATACCTTGTCAGCAAATACAAGCGTGTCTTAAACGTCGATACTATACACAGTGAGGTTTTGTATCTCGTAGATTTTTCCAACGCGTTGCTTGAGATGCAAACTGTGAGCGAGAGTGGGATAGTTGTTGATGGAATTGACAACCTAGAAGTTAATGTTGGAGTTTATCGCCCCATTAGACCCCGCGGATTTATTAAATTACCCGAAGGACTCAGAGGAAGGCATGGGCTTTTGTCAATCAAGACTAAAGATAAAGGCTGCTTCCGTCTCAGTATTATTGCTGCACTTTTCGGAAAACAAATTGAAGTGCAGAAATACAAAGGGAAAGCAGTTGAAAGTTTAACACCACAACAAAGACAATATATTAAACGCAAGATGGAAATCCCATCTACATACAAACAGTTATGCGAGCAAGTGGAGAACGAAAAGCTCGTAAATTTCTCTGGATTTGAGAATGATTTTGACATTAACGACCTACACATTTTCGAGCAAAGGGAAAATATTTCTGTCAACGTGTACGAGTATGATGAGTCCATCAGAGATGTTCGTCCATTCCGTGTGACCACACTAAATTGTGGAATCGATCGGCATATAAATTTACTCTTGTTGAGTAGTGAGGATGACGATACCCGTCACCATTTTGTGCTGATCCGTGACCCTGGTCGATTTTTTGGTAAACATCAAGGGCATGGTGGCCAGATATGTCCATGGTGCACTCAACGATTTAAATCCAAACATCATCTAGAAAGATGCCAAGCTATACATTCCACCGGATACAAACTTCCAACGGCCGAAAATAACAGATTTGAGTTCCGTGATTACTACAAGTGCCTCCCACCTCCATACAGAGTTTATACGGAGCCATTGTTTTACAATGACAAGGAACTGAAGATGGCGGGGTATGGTGTCGTGGTAGTTGGTCCAAATCAAGAAATTGTAGACTCCAAGTTTTACATTGGGGTTGACGCCATTGACTCGTACATGAGCTACATATTTCCACTCACAAACAAACTTTCATACAAGATTCGGAACGAGGCTCTGCCAATTCCCAAAATGGAACCTGAACAAAAGGAAAAGTTTGATGCTACGGATGAATGTGTCAAATGTGGGAAGTCGTTTACATCAAAGTCCCGCAAAACCCGGCACCATTCACATCATATCAAAGATTTTCCAGTAGAACCGGTCTGTGGATTGTGTAACTTACAGATAAGGATACGGGCGCAGGTACCTGTCTTCTCTCACTCACATATGAAGATAGGCTCAAAGTTGATGATTGCCAACTTATCATCCGATAATTCAAAGTCGATCAAAGTGTTTCCAAAATCCAAGGAAAACTTTATAGCGGTCATCTTTGATAATAAGCTCAAGCTATTGGATAGCCGCAGGTTCCTCGACTTTGACATCCCGGAACTACAACAATTACTTCAATCCACCAGCGGGTCAGATGCTACCAATCAATTCCATACAAAGTTCCCGGCAGAATACCTCCAGCAGCCGTTTTACATGCCGCATACGTGGTTTACGGATATGAACAAGCTGGCTGAAACATCCTTGCCACCCAGAGAACTGTTCAACGATGTAATGTTGGACAAGGAAATGTCCACAGAAAACTATAATAGTTCAGTTGCCCTTTACAATCAACTGAACTGCACAAACTTTAGTGACTATTGCATGGCCTACCTCAAGAGCCGTGTTTATACTTTGGCTGCTGCAATGGAAGAATTTGGAGAATGGTGCTTCAAAACCTACAAGCTATCGCCATTTTTTGACTTATCGATTGCCTCATATGCGTACGCATGTGCTACATTTCACGCCAAATCAAACTTTGAGATTCCATCTGATCCGACCATGATAAAAACAATTTTGGCCAACGTTAGGGGTGGTGTTAGCCATCTAAGTAAACGGGTTGTAACGGCAAAATCAGAAATTATAGGCCATGAGGATGTGAAGGATGAAGAACGAGTTCATCTGCTTGTAGCAGATATTAATTCGCTATATCAATACTGTCTAATGCAGCCAATGGCTTATTCCAATTATCGTTGGCTCTCAAAAGAAGAACTGGCCACCCTGGACATATTCGGTCACGATGGAAGTAACGGACTAGGACGAATCTATGTCGTTGACCTGTGCTACCCAGATGCAATAAAGGAATTCACAAAGGATTTTCCATTAGCCCCAGAAAAGCGTAAGCCGGATCCATCTCAACTCACAGAGTTCCAGAAAGACATGTGTCAATCCGATGCACAGAAGCGGTCAGCCCTTGCGATGGACACGTTGATGCTTACGCAGGAAGACAAGGAAGAATATGCCTGCTACTATAAAACCTTGCTATTCTATTTGCAACAGGGAATGCAAGTAACAAAAGTTCACGGTGTCATCGAGTTTGAAGAAAAGGAATACCTGAAAGGATTCATAGAATCCAATGTGAATGTGCGTCGACAAGCAACCAACAAGTTTCACGAAAAGATTAGCAAGGGAATTGGAAATATGGTTTTTGGCAAGTTTCTTTCTGTGCACAACAATCTGGACGTAAAAGTGTGTACACTTCCAGAAAAGGCGTTACATTTCCTAGCACGTCACAACTTTGAGGACGCACAGATAATATCGGACGACATTGCTCTTTATTACATGAGGAAAGCTGATATCAAACTGGACAAAAACATCCTAGTATCGTTCATTGTGTTAGAACTCGCAAAGCTCCGCTTATATGAGCTCATCTATAATGTCCTCAAGCCAAAATTTGGAAGTCGGCTAACGGTAGTTGCGTCGGAAACAGATTCCTTGACATGTCAAATTTTTGACCCAAACAATACTTACCTTCAAGACCTCAAAGACATTGAACATGTCTTTGATTTTTCCACGCTTCCAAGACGTCATCCCCTACACACAAACGAGCGGGCCAAAGAAGCTGGACTACTTAAGATCGAGTTCCCGTATCCACTAGAGTTTATTGGATTGAAAAGCAAACTCTACTCTGTACTAAACAAGTGTCCTAGTTGCTTTCAGGAAGGTGAATCCATTGTCTGCCAAATGTGCGATGACACAGGAACGACTAATGTTGCCAAAGGGGGTCCAAGAAAGAAGCATACGCCACACTCTACATACAGAGACGTTATTATGAAAGGCAAGAATGAATTTGCAGAGTTTCTCAGCTTTAAATCAATAAACCAGCAAGTTTCTTTATTGAAACAACAAAAGTTGTTGTTTACTGCAAATGATTTTCACAGAAGATGGTTAAACATTAATGATTCTGAACCGTACGGTTACAAATCACAAACAACCTCTAAATAAAATAACATTTTAAAACTATTGTTTCAAATAAAAAATAAAAATCATTAAAAAATACAAAAACAAAAATCATTTTAAAAAAATACAAAAACTAAAATCATTTTAAAAAAAGACAAAAACTAAAATCATTAAAAAATAGAAAAACAAAAATCATTTTAAAAAAATACAAAAACAGAAACCATAAAAAATAAAAAAACGTTCGAAAACAAAAAAAAACTAAAACAAAAAAGATAAAAAAACAATTTCAAAATTAAAATCTGTTTTAAAATTAATATTTTTTGGAAACAAAAAGGGAATGCGGGTGGGTTAGTAACGAAAGGTGTACTAGGCACCGGCTGAGTTGCTCTGAAGATGGCTCGCAGCACCAACTTGATTGGATAAAGTTGAAACCCACGTTAGGTTCATCATTTGTATCTTGCATAAATTCATTTGAATTGCCCTATAAATGAATATTCATTAAAATTCACACTGGGCAATCATATTCCCACCAATCATATTTACATAAATTCCAAATTACATGTTAGGTTTCGAGTTTATCCCTTTTCTTTTGTGGGACCGGATTACAATCATTCTCATCAGTCTACCTCTCCGGTGGGCACCATGGCCGCTTGGGATAGAGACCTAACATAATTTACATACTAAATATTGATTTATTTGTTTACAATTTTTAATTTGGTTAGGTTTCGAGTTTATCCCAGTGAATTGTGGGACCGGATTGCGAATATTCTCATCAGTCTACTCTCTCCGGTGGGCAAAAATGCCACTTAGAGTAGAGACCTAACCTAGGTTACATACTAAATATTTTTTTTAGATTTTTTTACAACTTTTGAATTTTTTTTCTACATTTTTCTTTTTTTCTTCTACACATTAACGTTTACATTACATTTGTTCGTACGTCACTCCCTTTTCATTGTCGATTGAGACTAACGATTGGTGCTCGTAGTAGACGACAACATTTGTGTTTTTTTCCAGTGGATCGTGGAAGTTGATTTCGAGTTGCAATGTGCCAGTTTCTGGTGGGGCAAACACTCCTTCCTTTGCAGACTTTCGCAAGTTAAAAGGCACTAGGAAGTAGCCATTTTTCAAATAATCCACCATACTAATCCATTTTGCCCCAGAATCTTCCTGCAGCATTTGGTAACCCATAGCAATGTCTCCATTTTCTGGATCAAAATCCACAGCGCCAATTAGCTGTGGATCTCCGTTGACAAGTAGCCGCATTGATTGGATTTTGAAGGGTTTGTAGTTGGTAGGACTTTTGGTTACGCTCCCATAGTAGCCTGCACTATCGACCAGGCCCACGCATATGTAACTTGGCAGCTTACCGACAAATAGATTTTCAGAAATTGATTCTTTTTGGCCAGCTGGGATTCCGTAAGACTTAACATCAAAGAACTTTGTTGGAATCAGGTACTGCTTTCCCTGATCCATTTCCTCTTGCTGCATTCTCTCCAAATCTGGATCCAGCTCCACCTTGGCTATTCCGAGCCTAGCCTTTGTGATTATGACTTTGTCAGTAAAGGGATCTTGTGCCGTTGGCGAATCCCCATAGAGCACATAGCTGTGAGGCGACCTCTTGAACCGTAAACGAAGTGACGTCTTGGCGGGTAAGTACCTACTCTGCATGAAAAGTCCATAGTTGATGTTTGAAGTCAAGGTAAAGTTGTGCCGATTAAAGGCCTTTGTGTACTTTATCAAGTTATTGTTGTCGTCCAGAGTTTCTGGCGACGTTTCCTTGATAATCCATTGCTTTTCCAAGTCGGCAGTGTCCCTGACATGGAGCACATTATGAAAGAAAGCCGCTTGGCCAAAGTTGTTGACGGTGGGAAGCTTTGCTCCGTCTGCCTCGACTTCAAGGCTACTGAACAAATTATTTAGAAAATTTGCCTTTGGGAACGTTTTTGATGTGTCGTCTAGCTTGTTATTGTCCTTATTCCTAATAGACACTTGTAATTCCAAGACGCAGTTTTTCAAATCAGTAGGCTTCTTGCTAGCTGGGATTACGAACTCTGCTGGGTTATTTATGTCGTCCAGTGAATAATTGTTGTAGGCCCACTCTCTCTTCCACGACTTGATTGTTACATCAGTTCGTGGAGTAGTGTAGCCATCTACCGTAGGGTTGTAGACCCTCGTAGATTTTACCTCCGGCCCTTCTTGGTGGGACCCTTCGTGCTTCCTTTTCCTTTTGCAATCCATTTTGGCTTTTTAAATTTGGGAAGTTTGACTTGCTTTTTAGCTTTTGACGTGCGACTGTTCTTGACACGACTCTGTTTTATACTAATTGCCTTTGGCTTATGAGCCTTTACTTTTATACCCTTCCTGGGTGAGGATGAACGTGCCGGTTTCCTCTTTCGCTCCGCTGGGGGAGCCCTTGATTTTGGCAGTGGGTCCAGAGGAATTAGTTCTGGGGCAGACGGCGACAAGGCAGGCACCAAGTAGCAGTCTGATTCATTGCATTTGATATCCATTTTGTTTTTGACAAATTAATTCGACAGTTGTGGGGAACTGAGAAAACGTTATGTACTCGCCTGCATCAGAAATGAGACTAATGTGGATTGAAGAAGCGTGCGGCTTTTTTATAGGTAAAAACTGAACGGGATTCATGTGATAGGCAATTTTTTCGTTTGCAAATTTGACGCGATCAATTATTGCGAGAATTGGATACTGCTTATCTCCAAACGATGTGCTTGCGACGAGATCGCAGCAAACAAATATCTTGTCAGAGGAAATGTATTTTGGTTGTTCGTCTTCCAGTTGCTCAATTGGCTCGTCCTCTTCAAAATAATTGCTGGGAAGGCGATGTGATGATTTTCCAAACAGAGTCTCTCGTTCCCCCAGTCCCAAATAAGTATTTAGAAAATTTGAAAATAAAATTTTTACATAACGACTCGGAATGTCGTATATCAATGCGTTGGTATGCGCTTCAGTTTCGAGCTGGATTGTATGTCGCCGTAGCCGTAGGCTCAGAACTATGTTGTTGATAATGTCGTTTATTCTCGGATTAACAGGCATTTGCAACATGTAGACAGTATCCGTGACAATCTTAAACTGTTTCACGTACCCAATTGCTCCCTTGGGCAACTGGTCAAATATGTCCAATTGCATCGTCAAATGTGATTTTGTTTCACCGGGTAAAACAGTTGCGCTGTTCAAACCAAATAATTTTCGCAAATTTTCTGGAAACTTGAGTTTATTGGCAGCATCGTCCGGATTGTACCTAATTATGACATGATCCAGTGACGAAGAGCCGAGCAGTGAGCTGAGTGATGATCCCGTGACCATACTAATTTCACATTTGATGTGCTTTTTTGCGAGAACCTTTCCAATATTTGAAATTAACGTCTCGACGGTCGTTTCATTCTTTTTTTGTAGTAGCACTTGCTTGCTTATTTCCCGAGACACTGTAATCTCGTTATCTCCTCTTTGCATATCAAAAAAACCGACTGTCACTGGTGGTGGAACAGCCGGTCCAAGTGGTTCGAATGGCTCCGTCTCCAGGACTTCATCCTCTGGGTCTGGAGCATGGCCTTCAGCATTTTGTTCCTCTGCTTCTATTGGTTTCTCGGTGCTAGTCTCTCGTTCAGATTTCAGCGGTGTTGGCTTTGACTGCGGTTGCCGTTGAAGTGATGGAAGTACGGTTGGTGCATAGTACTCTTGATATGAGATTTGCTTGAGTCCAACTTCATAGCCGGAAAAGTTTTTTGGCTTGATAGTATTCGCAAATTGATAGTTTGAGTTGTGGGCAAATTCGTCCCAGCACTGATTTGACTGGAGACAGTAAATAATTCTATCGTTGGGATCCATTTTGATCTGCTAGTCCTATCTCTTCGGAGTGAAATGAACTAATGAGGGGATATCCGTCCAGGGTCTCTAGTTTATATACCTCGACGGGAAAGGTGTTGGGAACGATTGATTTGATCCTGAAAAAATCCGGCCCAAAGGTATCCATGTACCCCTTCTGAAAGGTAACACGGTTCTTTGCTATCCTCACCAAATCTCCAACAAAATACTTTGGTTTTGGCCGTTTCTTCTTGACCAAGTGGCGATAGATGTTTGTAAATACCTCTCCCCAGTCGCTCGGTTTTATTGAATTTGGGGGAAAGAGAGTTGTCGAATGTTTGGAGCTGTTATAAGATTTTACAAGGTCGTCTACAACATTAATCCAATCTTTGTTGTTCTTGTGGGTAAAGTGCTTATAAATGAGGCCCTTTAGGGTACGAATAAATCGCTCGGCCTGGAAACTTTTCCGCTTTGTCTTGGAGGTATAGTGATTGATTTTATATTTTTTCATTAGCGTCTGGAAAACTGAGCCTGTGAACTCAAGCCCTTGGTCAGTGTAAAGGTGAATAGGTGGCTTCTTGGCCTCCTTTAAAATAGACTCGAATGCCTGCGAAACTTCTTCGGTAGTCTTCCGCTTTAATTTTCTTGTCCATGCTCTTTTTGTGAATCCGTCGACGACAACAAGAATCCAGGAAAATCCTTTGTTGCTGCGGGAAAATGCTTGAAAATCTGCCAAGTCACTGAACCAAAGTTCGAAAGGAGACTTTATTATTGTACTTCGAGTTGTGTATCGCTGTCTTACTGGGCGATGAACAGAGTAACTCTGAATCTTTGAGAGCTTTAAGTCCAGGTCGCGGTCTGCCTTGAGCTTTTTTGCTTTAGCAAATCCTGAGAGTGCTCTTAACGCACCCGGCTGTGAGTAGTTTTGCCAGGCTCTGGAAATATATTTATCTTCCATTTTTGCTTTTTCGCAATTGTGAAAATGAAATTTCGGATTTTGGTTTAGCAGCAAAGATTTCCTTTGGTGCGTCGGCTAGTAAAATGGTAAAATGTTCCCAATCGATAGGTTTATGTCTTCCAATTACGGCGTAGCGCAGGTAGTCAATCAAGGGCTGTTTATAGTCTCGGAGTCGACCAAATTCGTCAAAGTTTACCAGTCTGGCTAGAAAAGAGGCGAGGAATCTTGCCCTTTCTCTGTACCTCGCGGGGAGACCGTTGATCTGGTCTGCGAGTTTTGGAAGTGACTGGTAAACGTGGTCGTAAATATCTCGAGGCACAATATAATATTTTTGAACTGGATTAGCCATCATGTGGCTTCGTAGATAAATGTAATTGCTTGTTTTACAAGACTGCAAACTATTGCGAGCAGTGCAGGTTTGACAAGTGTTCTCTGTCGTTTCAAAAGTAGAACTGCACGCTTCCAGCGCAGGGTCGGCTTTATATTAGGTTTGCCTGGCACCTTGTTGTCTACAACCAAGTTAACACACTGTACCACGGCATCAACTTGTTCGCTAGATGCGGAACTAATAATTTTTCTCCGTTTACGTGGCTTGGCATTGGCGAGTGACGTCAGAAACTCAAGATGCGCCGCAATCGCATCCATGTTTCGTAAATTACTGGGGCTATATCTTTTTCAGATTTGTTGATTCTATCACGAAATCTACACTGGTCCGCCCTTGCTTGTATCCAATTGGATACTCTTGCTTCTTTCCATTCCGGGCTTTCACTTATAGTGTAGACTTTTACTGGGCCGAACGAAACCTTCTTCATGATTGTGGAGGATATATTTCTGTGTCTTTGTTCAAGAAAACTGAATTTCTATAGCTGACTGGCTCTTTAATATCCCTGTGCATTGTAATGGCGAGGTAGGTGTAGGGTCCCTTTTCAACGACGGCTCGATGCGTTTCAGGAATAAACTTGGAGTCGTGTGTACGAATCTGTTGGCCGAGGTAATGAATTCCCCGCTGGTCTCGCTTCTGTTCAAAGACAATGAGAAGATGTGTGTTTCTGCTCATCACTCGTAGTTTGTCTCCAAACAGCACCTGCTGGAGAACTATTGTTGATAAATTTTGATGATGGGAACGTGAGACAAAATATTCGGAAATATAACGATTCATTTCACCGCACATTTCCAAAAGAAAATCATCAAAAATGACAAGCAAAGGTTTCCCTTCACTTATGTAGCTTTCAAGTACTTTCAAGTCGTCTGTGAAGATTATATTTGGATCTAGTTTCTTGACTGTATCAAAAATGGGTTGATAATGTTTGTAAACGTAAACGGCACGCTCAATTTTCTCGTTGAAGATGCAAAGGCGATGGAGGGCCATACGCAAAGACAACCATGTTTTTCCGCAATTTGAGCTTCCACAGATTTGAATATTGCTTCCATGTGGAATGCGCAAGTCGATTGGCTCTGAGAAATCCATTGTGGTTGTTTACTGTTTGGGTTTTGTTAAAAGACTGATTGCAATTTGATTTCGGCAGGCCCTTTTATTAGTTTTTGAAGGAAACATTAGATTAAACAGTGTATCATGGTACTGTGGTCAATATGGGGGGACTAGGGTTGCTTCAGTCACTCCGGGAACTCTCATGACCCACTATGTGGGTGCCCCCGCTCGTTCCCTCCGTTCCCTACGCGAGGGGAGGGGGTACGGAACAAACATGAACCACAAGAAACGAGAGTTGTGATTTTGTGTTTGTTTCCACGAAAAAATTAATTTGTAATGTTCCAACCTGATTTGGAACACTTTGGGAAGCATATGGACATGTTTCCAACAATCACTCCACCTCCACCCTCATTTGTAGTGGAGGAACATGGAGGGTTAACTCCAAACTCCTTGTTGTTATTATTACTGGTTGCGCTAGTTGGGATTCTGAGGTTTACGTTTTTACCATTACCAGATATACCCCATCCCAAAACAACAACACAACAAAAACACATGCAATTTACCAATGCCTATTGCAGGTGATAAGGAGAACGACAAAAGTAGTAAACTGAATACCCAGCCACTGCAGATTACTCTATGCCACCAAAGAGTAGCAATAATAATAACAACAATGGACTGCTGCTATAGTTGCTTCTGCTGCCTATAAACCGGTCTATATAGGCACATAAACAATGCCTACCAACTCAAAAGGTAGAGCTGTGAGTCTAGCACAAGACTCTTATATGCATTTACGCTTCATCTGCCGCTATCCCTACGCACGGACAAAAACGACAGCAAAAAAAAATTTCGCCCTCCCGCCCGCTCCCGCCCCTCCTCCTGCCCCCCACGGACCCGGGGGATGAAGGGGAACGTGAGGTTGATGTTAAGGAAGGTCTAAGCTACCTAACGGTACGAAAAATCAAATAAAAAATTTTTGAAACTTGACCTCAGTTAAGTATTGACCTTGACCGTTAAATACCTAATTAATAATAATTAAAATTACTCTATTTGGCGCTCATTTATTAC